>VWYK01034942.1:3848-14956 GCA_013399775.1 Semnornis frantzii
TTCCCTCTCTCCCTCTGTTTTGTTCAACTTTATCCTTTAATAAATAGTTGTGTGGTGCTATCTGCTCTCACTTGCACATTAATTTCACAACACAGGAATCTAGAAGAACAAATCTTGCTCCTCTGGACAGAGATATTGGTAATCTCTGTTCTCCGGACCTTGACAACATGCAGTACCACTTGGTTATTAGAGGCTATTACTATAACCATTCAGCATGGATTAAAACCCCTACAATTTGAGCTAACTCATCTGTTATCTTTAAAGAAGATTACCTGATTGCTCTAAGCATATCACAAGAATTCACTTTCGGAGCGCATTTGTCTTTTCACTCTTAATGTACACATTTTCAGGGAAAAAAACCCAAAAAAACCCAAAAACCAGCAAACAACCCCAACAAAACCCACACTAAAATTTGTCACTGTGTAGGTGGATTAATATGTTGCTATCTGATATGCTCAAAATTCATATGAATGGGGAGATTTAGAACAGGTAAAATCTCTAAAGAAATCCCAAATCCTTCATTATGGTGCCACTTTACTTGTGTGTCAGAAAACACTTCTGGCATAGTCAAGAAGAAATCCACACAGAAAGGAAAGTTGGACTTCTTCTTTGTCTTTTGAAACCTGAGTGGAACATGCTGAGTCCTGAAGAACATGTTAGCAGGTCTAGAATTTCTTTTTTCCCTCAGTCCTGCCATTCATTCATTTGGCTCCAGAGATGCTGTTTGCAGAGTTTCCAACAGGAGCTGCTTGATACCACCCTGCTGTGAGAGCTCTACTCTAAGTCTGCAGAATAAGACTGAATAAATACAATGTCCTTTTGGAACAAGAGACCACTTTAGTCTTTACATTCATACACACAGAGACTAATTCTAATACACCAAGAAAAGAATGTTTATTACCTTTCCTCTTGTATCAATTTTCTCCTAACCTGTATGATCACCACCCACGAGAGATGCTTCAAGAAGTACGAAACGTGTGCTGTGTACAGCAGGCTGTGCTGCAGCATGCTGTTTATTTTATAGCAACTGTAAGAAACCAAGGATTGCTGAGCATAATGTGTTTTGGGTCTGTGATAGACCCACGTGTCTCACTGTTTCACTGATAACTGCCGGAGAGTTGCCAGGCTGCTCTGTCTGGGCCCTGTGTCCATGTCTGCCTCTACATGCTGTCAAGTTCCCCAGTTTTGAACATCCCTGTGATGTTGCACTCCTCGTAACTCCTCTGGCACCTCTCCAGGAGACAAGTACTGTGTTTTAAGGCGACAAGATACAGTCCTGAAAAACCCTTCAGAAGAGCACTGAGGGGTGGGAAGAATGAGTCCACCCTACCCAGTGTCTTGAGACAAGGCTGTGGAGAAATGAACAAATGCACACCCAAATCTATTTGTTTAATAAATCAAAATAACATAGAAATAAATATGTCAAAATCTACTGCAATGGCAGCAGCATCAATGCATGGTTTTTTAACTCATCAGACAAGTGGTTGGCCATCAGCTCCCCATCAGCCACCTGCAAATCAAGGCTGCTGGGGGGAAGGAGGGGAATGAGAAATGAAAAACATGTGTGGGACTTCTCCTCCTGACTTGGGGTAGCAATTTCTTCCATAAGATCATTAACAGAAAACTAAGGCCCCAGCAATAACTCGAGAATGTTTTTGCACGACGGATGGATGAGCATACAGTGTATTTTTGCTCCTACAGCCAGTGCAACATTATCTCATTTATATAAGAGGAAGATGAACAACTGTCAGTAATCTTTGGGTCAGTAGATAAAGGACTGTCCTTGCAGAGTGCTAACCATAGCAAATCAGGCTACGAAACTTGGGGCTCTTCAGCCTGGTGAAGAGAAGGCTTCCAGGAGACCTTAGAGTAGCCTTCCAGTATCTGAAGGGGGCCTACAGGAAGACTGGGGAGGGACTATTGACAAGGTCTTGCAATGACAGGACAAGGGGCAATGGGTTTAAACTGGCAGAGGGGAGATTGAATCTGGATGTTAGGAGGAAGTTGCTTGCAGTGAGGGTGGTGAGACACTGGCACAGGTTGCCCAGGGAGGTTGTGGAGCACAGAAGCACAGAATGTGATCAAATATCACATTCTGTGCTTCTATGCTCCACCAACCTCTCTGGAGGTGTTCAGGACCAGGTTGGAGGAGGCCTTGAGTGACCTGTACTAGCGGGAGGTGTCCCTGCCTATGGCAGGGAGTTGGAACTAGATGATCTTTGAAGTCCCTTCCAACCTTACCATTCTGTGATTCTATGAAATCTCTACTGATTGTGCCTGGTCTTGTCCGACAAGGATTTTGGATTTACAACTCATGCCAAATTGCACAATAATGTTGCAAAAGAAGCAACCAGTCCCATTTAAAATGTTCACCAATGATACTATGTCAAATTATTTTCTTAAAAAAACAGCTCCACATCCGTTAACTGAAATGACAAAGGATCTCTGATTTGCATTAAAATTGCAGGGCAGAATCAGCCACATTCTGGTAGTGTCCTTAATAGTGTTCATATAATATTTATGTTGATGCTTCTTTGCTCAGTTTTAATATTTGGTTTAATTTAACAACACATTTCCAGTAGGGGAATCATCCCCCACCAAATCCAGGGCTACCTAAAATCTTGCCATCTTCTAAAGCAGGTTGGTTAGGGCCAGCTCAGCAATTGTGCTGCCTTAGAAACACACCAGATTTTCAGAATTTGTCCCAGATCCTAAAATTCATTTTTTTCCCCTCTAAATTTTCTAAATCAGTGGGTTATTGGATCATAATTAGGATTTCTGTATTCTTCAGACCATGGGAATCCCTTTAGTATCTTCATCACTGATCTGGACACAGGGATTGAGTGCTTTCTCAGTAAGATTGCAGATAACACTGCTCTGGGTGGGAGTGTTGAACTGCTTGAGTGTGGGGAGGCTCTGCAGAGAGATCTGGCCAGGTTCGATTAACAGTGTGAGGTTAGTTGTGGGGGATTTAACAAAGCCTAGTGCTGGGTCCTGCACCTGGGTCACACCAGCCCCATGAACACTTCAGGCTTGGGGCAAAGTGACTGGAAACTGCCTGTCAGAAAAGGTCCTGGGAGTACTGGTTAACAGCTGGCTGAGTGTGACCCAGCAACATGTTCAGGTGTCCGAGAAGGCCACCAGCATCCTGGCCTGGTTTTCCCTGTTTTCCTGAACTAACAATCCAGTACAATTCCCCCATTCCCTGTTAGAGAACAGATAACTGCAACTGCTTCAAACATTTATTTCACACCTTCTAATAGAAAAAAATTCCTCAACCTCAGAGCTTTTTTGTATCAATGCCATTCCTCTACTGAAGGTCCTTGCGAAGGCTCTCACCTTATTAATATTTAATCTTGTGCTTATACTCAATCCTATGATTAGTTCCTCTTCATGTACTGGAACTATCCCTGTGCTTCAACTGCAGAGGCACAGAAAAGTTTACAAGATTCCTTTTAGACCTAGGAAATAGAGAACTAAATGAAAATGAAGATTAAAAACCTGATATGCTTCAGTCTTTTCCCCACCTTCCAGCTGCAAACTTATTCTGTTTCATTTGGTCCCTAATTTATTTCACATTATGTTAAAAAGAAAATGTGGCAGGTGAGTCACAAGAGGATGGCAGAGTGTAGTTCAGGAGCTTATTCAGCCCTGGTCGTGTGAGCCAGGCTTGCAATGGGAATACCTGTGAAGCTGTGAGAACATTTAATCTCACCCAGATAACAGTATGTCTCCTATTAAGGCTTGTTATCCAAAATCAGGGTGTCAGAGAGAAGTCACCAGGACCAGGACTTGCAAGGGAGTGAGATGCAGCTGTTGGTGAAAAGCAATGTAAAATATGTTCAGGCTGTAATTAATGTGAGGATGGATGTGATGAGCAGGGCAGTCTAGTTGGAGGCCTGTAGGAGTGGTGTTCCCCAAGGGTCAGCGCTGGTTTCAGTCTTGTTCAACAGCTTCACCAAGGACCTGGAGGAAGGGATAGAATGTACCCTCAGCAGATTTGCAGATGATAGAAGACCATGAGGAGTGGCTGATATCAGAAGGCTCTGATGCTATTCAGCAAGACCTGGACAGGCTGGAGAGAGGGGCAGAGGGGCACCCTCATGAAGTTTAAAAAGGGCAGATGTAGACTCTTTCACCTGGAGAAGAACTTTCTGCACCAGTTAATGATTGACCTTTTGGAAAACAGCTCCACAGAGAAGGACCTCGGACTCCCGGTGGAGCTCGTGAGGCCACAGTGGGTTCTTGTGGTCCAGAAGGCCAAAGCTCTCTGAGAGTGCATTAAGAACAGTGAGCAGCACATCAAGAGAGGTTCCTTTGCCTCTCTACTCTGCCCTAGAGAGGCCACGTCTGGAGCACAGCCACCAGTTCTGGACTTCCCAGTTTGAAAGAGACAGGAGCTACTGGGTACAGTCCAGCAGAGGGCTGTGAAGATGATGAGGGGCCTGGGGCATCTCTCTTACAAGGAGAGGCTGAGAAACTGGAGCCATTTAGCTTAGGGAAGGCTGAGAAAGGATAATAGCTCTGCCAGTCAACATCTCTGGGGTGCATGTCAAGAGGATGGGGCCAGCCTCTTTTCAGGTGTGCCCAGAGATGGGACAAAGGGCAACAGGTACAAACTGGAACACAAGAAGTTCTGCCTAAACACAAGGAAAATCTTCCTTATTCCTTTTGCCCTGAAATGTCCATTCCCACCCAAAGCATTCTACCGTCGCTATTAACGGACACTAATCTATCACCGTGTAAGACTGCATTTTAAAAGGAGTGTCTGTATTACGTACAGATAAACTTCCCAAACATGTCACAAGAGAGGTGCCTGCATTCCTGAAATTGGTAGTCTCTGGCTTGTTAAAGTCAGCCTTTCTGTCCTACTTTTCACTTGCTGTCTTGCTGCTTGGTTTTAAAACCTCATTGACTGCAGCATCAATGACAACTTCACCCTCGACTATGCCCTAGTGAGGCCACGTCTGGAATATTACACCCAGTGCTGAGCCGCTCACTTCAAGAAGAAGGGGAACGTCTTCAAAGAGTCCACAGCAGAGCTACAAAGCTGCTGAGGGCAATGGAACATCTCCCTGCTGAGGACAGGCTGAGGGGACTGGGGCTCTTTAGCCTGGAGAAGAGGAGCCCAAGGGGTGACCTCACTCGCCTTCAAGATGCGCAGGCAGTGTTGGGAGAGTGGAGCCAGGTTCTGCTCAGGGATGGCCAGTGAGAGGACAAGGGGTACTGCATGCAAGCTGGAGCAGAGGAGGTTAACAGGAGGAAAAACTTTCTCACTGTGAGAGTGACGGTGGAGCAGGCTGCCCAGAGAGGTTGTGGAGCCCCCTTCATTGGAGACATACAGAGCCCACCTGAGTGCATTTGTCTGTGGCCCTGCTTTGGCAGCATGGTTGGACTGGATGATCCTTTGAGGTCACTTCCAACTCCCAACGCTCTGTGATTTCTTGTCCTGTCGCTCCACTCCATTTTTACCCCCTAGAGTTTAAAATATATTGCGAGGACAATGGCTATGACCCCACCCTGTGGTTCTGTAGGCTGATTGAGGACAGGACAGGACAACTGCGAGTGCAACTGCTTCTCTACCAGTAGAGTCATTTACAACAGTATTCCCCATGTACAATTGTGATTTCTGTTCTAGAAATCACAGACCAGCTATGAATGAAGTCAGTTGCAGCAGAGATCCCTACCATGCAGGATCACTCTAAATAATGTTATTACACTTTAAAAAATGTATACCCTTCCCACAACTAAACACACAGAGGAGACAACTTTCTCTTTTAACAGTCATATCTACCCTGGTTCAGGTATTCAATATGTTTCTATCTGTTCTTTTGATCCTCATTTACTTAATCGAAGACATCTGGGGTTTTCTCTTTTTTTGGTCTGTTTGTTCATTTGTTTGTGTTTTGTTTTGTTTTTTGGTTGGTTGGTTGGTTGGTTTCGGTTTTTGTTTTCCAAAGAGCACAAGAAAGAAATATTGGTTTTGTTTGGCTTTTTTTTTTTTTTGAAGCTGATGCTTTCTTGAGCTGAGCACTGTCTGAACTTGGAATGATTTACATTCTTGTTTATTCCAAAAAAAAGCTTTCTATTTCCTCATAATTTCCATAGCAGTTCAAAAACTTTCCAGTATGGCAAAACTTTCATCTACCTAGCAGGTGAAGCTAAGCATATTCCTATTCTATTTTCAAGTTTTGTTTCATTCTTTTCATAGTTCTTTGTTTTGGATGAATGTGCAAAACAAAGAAAAGAACACAGTAATAAATGGGATGCTTTTTTTCCCCAGTGTGTTCAATTATTTTTTTTTTTCCTTTGGCATTGAACAGCAATCCATTCACTAGGAGGTACAGGACCAATGTTTGAGATCTTGTATGCTCATGTAACACCAATTAATGCAGAAAGCTTATAGAATTTAGCTTGGGTTAAATCTATACTGTGATGGTTTGGGAGTTACCTGTCTCCACCCCCCACACTATAAAATCACCTAGACTAGATTCAGCCAGCTGGAAGTTAAGGACTGAAACTCTATGTACAGCTTAGCACAATATACAAGCAGATATATATACGATAGACATGAATAGTTACAGACATATACAAGTTAAAGGTAATACAGAAACACAGTCCCCCTCCCAGAGATCAGAGTCCCCAGGAGGGGCTCCCAAACACCCTTCCACCTTCTTTCCACCCCTTTACCTTACCCCAGGATCTGCCTTACCTGCAAGGTGAGTTTGGAGGCTCAGCCAGGGAGGTTAGAAGAACAGTGGTAAGTTAGGTCAGCAGAGAGGCCAGAAGCTCCCAGAGACAGAGAGACTCTGTGTATGTCTTATCTGTGTTTGTGTTCTTGTTCTTACACATCTCAGCAAGCCTGTGAGTGAAGTAAACATCACCAGTCTTTGCTTTTCACAGTCTGTAATACAATTTTTTTTATTAAAAATATTCCAATCAACCTCAAACCAGCACATATACACAGTATGTTTCTCTGCACCCAGTAGATTTGATGCTTGGTAAACAAAGAGCTTAATAGCACAAGATAATGCACCATACATTATCAAGTAATTAGAGTATAAAAGACACTTTGGTGTGCTGATGCACACAACATGTGCCAGGTTCTGCTGGAACTTGAGACAGAGAGGTGATGACCAGAACCACTATCCTGACTGCTGTTTGAGCACCTCTGTTTGCTTTGCTGCTCTGCCCCCCATGTCAGTCTGGCTTAGCAGGAGTAACACAGCTGAAGTGCAGGGAACACTCCACCTTCGATGCCCTTTTCTACATATGAAGTTTGATGTCTGTGAGACAGGACATAATGCTCTGTCATGCATGAAAGGACCAAGTGCCTACGATCAGAAGGCTGCTCAGGACATGCGTGCATGTTGCAGGCTTATGTGGAACATTAAGTAGCTGGAGGAAGTTAGTTAAATGTAATTAACTGTGAGTACTAGCTGCCTCTCAGGCTTCCTCCTCCTTTCCCACAACCGTGGGAATTTAGTGAGGAGCTATATGGCCTAATCCAGCATAGTCAATAAAGCACAGATGACTGCCTTCAATTTACTGCCATGTCCTCTTCTCTGTCCTCTTTGAGTAGCAAAACAAGATATATGCAAGGCATCTAAATCTGTCTACTCAGTAGTAGGTTTCTTAGGCCTGTTTTCTTTCAGCTCACTGCCTAAGTCACAAGATTCTTTTAAAATAAATAAATAAATAAATAAGCTTTAATTTTCCAGCATAAAAAATGCCCTTCTCTCCTTTATTCCAGATCAGAGCAATCACATTCAGTAAGTCATGGAGACCTCCCCACCGTCAGAGGGACACCCACTCTGATCCAAACAGGGACCACTGTGCCTTACATCAGTGCTGGAGAGCCACAGTGGACTAACAACACCATCTGGGGATCCCTGGCATGCCAGGGAGGGAAGCAGGCAGCAAACACACACTGGTCTGCTTCTGTGCCAGGACAACTGCAAAGAGTGACGAAGGGCAGGGAAAGCAAACTCACTTCTCAGCCCTCCTGTGCCATAGGCAGAGGTTTGTTTTCCTCCTCCTTTGCTTCTCTAGGACTATTTCTACCTGCAGCATGAGGCAGGGGGAGAGGGAGAGGAAGGAAAACCCTGCAGCAAGCCCTGATCTATCCTCATGGAGACAATCTTCCCCATGGTCAGCGAGGCCAAGCCAGCTCCCACACTGGCTCAGGTGGCACTGCAGTGCTTCTAAGGGCAAAGCACATCAGTGACAATTAAGAACTACCCAGCAGTTCAGAGTATGACTTCCAGTAAGGGACAGTGAAAACAGGGGAGTATTGTGTGCATCGAAACACAGTGGTGTTTCTATTCATCTGTGGGTCCAGATTTTCTCCTCAGCTCCTGAGAGATTTATAAGTTGTGGTGAAGACTTTCTTCCAAGTACCTGAAGGATTCATGTTCGCTAAGAAATAGCCTGGAAAAAAGTCAGGGCTAAGCTGTCAGAGATTCCAGGGCATGAAAAGCTGGGTTTGGTGGCAATGCACGTTAGTGGCATGTTTTCTGGTTAAATCAAACTTTGGGCAGCTAGACTTGTAAAATGAGCAATAAACTTTTTATAACATGCCATAAATAAAAATGCTCATGCTGACTGCTTGATTGAAATGGGTACTTCTTCATACCTCATAGTTTGTGATCTGTTGGCTCCTGCACTCCTTCTTTTACGGCTGCATAGGCTGGGTATTTCTCCTCTGCTTAGGGAGGAAAGGTTATGAAAGGAAGCAAGCTTTCTAAGTGCTATTAGCATGCTGCTTAATATCTGGAGGTTACTACCCTCAAACACTGCCTACGCTTCATTTATTCTGTGCTTGTGACTTTCAGGTGGGCTTCTAACATGTGATGTGTTGGGAACACAGCAAATTATACCAAAAAGTGGCATAATTCAAAGCCATGAACTTGCTTCCTCCTTTCTCATCCTTTCAATTTTCTTTCTGGAAATGCTCAATGAATGATTTTTCATTTATGGTCATGTTCTTGGATCTCGGCAGATCTATTTACAGACACATCTGCAGCACTCATTACTGGCATTTCAACAGCTCCGACAGGCAGGCATGCATTCATCCCTCCACTGAGCAAAAAACAATCTTAGCAACCATACTGCCCTTAGTCACACCCAGCCACCCTGTCACAGAAACTTCTTCAGCAGCCTCAGTCCCTCAACAGTCTCAGCTGCATCCAGAGAGAAGGGCTGTGGGACGCGGATAAGCACAGGGGAACACAGATCTCCTGTGCTGGGGACTGGGGAGGACAGACTCCAGGAATCGTACATTGAGACCAGTGCTGTTGAAGGCAAGGAGCTCAGTTTAGTGTGCTCCAGACCCCATAAAATATTTCCAAGGTCTCTGACAGATCTTGGAATGCACCTAAAGAACGCCAAGCAGTCATCAGGAAGCAAATGGATAACCCACTCCATCCCTTGCAGAGTAAAGCAGGTAACATTCCTCTTGGTGGTAGTGGTGGGTGGAGGACACCAGCCAGCCCCTGAAAGCTACACAGGGAAGAGAAGCTCTGCTTACATCCCTGCTGTGAGCAGCAAACAGCAGAATGGAGGAGATGCATTTTGAAGTGCATGTGTTGAACAATGCATGCAGTTTATATCATGCACCTCCTGTTTGAGACTTGTGGTGATGAGCCGGGATGCTCGTGTGCAGCCACATGAGTATGTACCCAAATTACTTCAAAAGCATCAGAGTCTATACTTTACTGTAATATTCCCCTCAACACTGACAACTTGTAGGCCAGATTTCAGCCAAGGGTGACATTTAATGGCCACATTTATAAACTGTTAAACACAAGGGTTTCTACTGGAAACACTAACACAGCCCAAACTCTGGCAGCTCTTGTGAGTTCTGCCCTGATTACTACAGTGCTGCATAAATCACAGCTTTCTACCTGTCACCACTCAAGGCCCCACTGAGAGTCCAGGACACGTCGATGTGTGGGGATGATGGGAAGGAGAGTGACAACACGCACCTGGGCGCCCGTGGTTTCAATTGCAGTTATTATTAATGTGAGAAAGCCAGAATGATGGAAAGTGGCCCAGGTTCCAAGTAGAATTTATAGCTTTTAGTGCCAATGTCCCTCAGCCTTGACCAGCTGTTACACACCTGGACGCGGAATACCAAAATATTCTCCTTCAATTTATCTTTAATGTTCCTTACGGAGCTAATGATGGACAGAGAAACAGGCAGTGTAATTATAGACACACATTAGCAGGCAACGAGCTTCGTGCAGGAACACTGCACTCTGCCACCAAAAAGCTTTCCAGACAATGCAACATCTTAAAGCTACATTAGAGCAGTAGTAGAGTTTTGCTCCTATAGGAGTTTTCATTTCATTTCTTTAGATATATGTATATACACAAAAGATGACAGGCTAATGAAAGTAAAAGTAATTCTGATTCTAAAGTAATTCCTAACTCAAAAATTGTTAAAGCATGTGAAAAATATTGCTCACAATGTTTTCTGGAGGGTAGAGTATACTGCATGTCCAGTAGATCACCTACCATTCTCAGCTTCAAGGCACTTCCAAGGATTATTGAGGACAGAGGAACCCAAATTGTTACAAAAACATATATAATTTTATTTCACATAGAATAAGAGAATCATTAATTTGATGTTGGGAGGGACATTTAAATGTCATTTAGTTCAAAGCTGTTGCAGTGAGCAGGGATATATTCAATTCACAGAATGAACCAGGTTGGAAAAGACCTTTGAGATCATCAAGTCCAACCTATCACCTAACACCTTCTAATTAACTAATCCCTGGCACTAAGTGCCTCATCCAGTCTCCTTTTAAACCGCTCCAGAGATGAGGACTCCACCACCTCCCTGGCAGCCCATTCCAATGGCAATTGCCCTTTCTGGGAAGAACTTCTTCCTAATATCCAACCTGAACCTGCCCAGGTGTGAGTGCAGCCCAGACAGCAACCATGTGCTGGGCTGCAGCAAGAGCAGTGCTGCAGCAGGGCAAGGGAGGGGATTCTGCCCCTTTGCTCTGCTCTCCTCAGACCCCACCTGGAGTCCTCTGTGCAGTTCTGGAGCCCCCAGCACAGGAAGGACATGGAAGTGGTGGAGAGGGTCCAGAGGAGGCCAC
>VWYK01034942.1:15009-25794 GCA_013399775.1 Semnornis frantzii
CTGTACTAGTGAGAGGTGTCCCTGGCTATGGCAGGGGGTTGGAACTAGATGATCTTTGAGGTCCCTTCCAACCCTACCATTCTATGATTCTATGAAAACTGGGAGACTTTAAAATAAAGATAATGCAAATCAGTTACAAAATTAGTTTGTATGTCTTTTAAGGGATCTCTGGCTGTTTGTTCAAGCCTTTCGAGCCCTCGCTTGGGATCCTGAAATAATTTATTTAATAAAAAAATGGCAATGGCTCACAGCTTCTCTAACAGAGTTGTTTTCATTTATGCTGTATGCAGAAACAGCTCCGTTAATAAAGAACATATATAAATGAAGTAGCTCCAGAAAGGAATGCTGATCTGGATAACAAAACCCCCGGACAATTAGGAACTAATGTCTGTAAAATATTCTGTTGCCACAAGACCCACATGAACTGATTGAAGACAGACACTTCGACGAGAGTTTTTCTGAGGCCAGCTTTATAAATAGATGCTCAATAGCAGCAGGCCAGATGTTCAAAATAAAATGTCAAGCAAGGTTTCTTGTGAGCAAGCCGAGGAAAGCCATCAAAGCAATTGTTTCACAACTTGGGATCACATCTGAGCCTGTTAGCGTATTGTCAAACGATATGCTCAGAGACAAAAAGTGCTCTCTCCTGTCAGAAAAGCCAGAGCCACTTTTGGAAGAGTGACAAAAGATTGGATAGAGCTTTGAATTGGATAGGGCTATGAAGGTAATGAAGGGTACGGAGGCTGCCTTATGAGGAGAGGTCTGAGGGACCTGGGGCTGTTTGGTCTGGTGAAGAGAAGACTTAGAGGGGACCTCATCAATGTTTATAACTGTCTGAGGGCTGGGGGTCAGGAGGGAGGGGACAGGCTCTGCTCAGTTCTGCCTTGGGATGGGATAGGACAAGGGGCAATAAGTATAAACTACAGGAAGGTTCACCTCAATGTGAGGAAGAACTTCTTGACTGTAAGGGTCATGGAGCACTGGAACAGGCTCCTCAGAGAGGCTGTGGAGTCGTATCCTTTGGAGAGTGTCAAGGCCTGTCTGGACACATTCCTGTGTGACTGCACTGAATTTGCTGGTCCTGCTCTGGCAGTGGAGTTGGACTCAACTATCTCTGGAGGTCCCTTCCAAGCCCTAACATTCTATGACTCTGTGAGCCTGTGATTCATTATGGAGCTGAATGTAGGGAGGACATTCGGACCCAAGCCGCAGTGCATCTTTAAAGACATGACTCCTGCAAGGGTTGTTGCTGCCGGTGGTGAGCTGAGAGCTGGCCTGTGCTCTGCATAACACACTGGGCAGCCCCCGCACTGTTATCTCCACGAGCTTAATGATGAGGGTGTGTGATTGTAATATTAGGATTAAAAAAAAAAAAAAAGATGAGTTGGGGTTTTTTTCTCCATAAATATAGTTATCTGGAAGTCAAGTGCCTAGCCTAACCATTAGGGTCCTAGTGTAGTCACTGGAGAAGCTACTGCCTCCAAAGGACCACTTGTCTTCTCCTCAGTCACACATGAGTCGCCGTCTGCTGGCAGCTGTAACACTCCCCTGGCCAGCGCAACCAGACCCTCTCTGTGACAGAGATGTGGCACAATCCCAGCAGCCAAAATCCTGAGGTACAGCTGCTAATATTATTCCCTTTAAAGAACACCACTAAAGCACAGAAAGGAATTTGCATCTTAAAAGTGAAGATCTCTTTGAGCACACAGTTTAACCAGACAAAAATCCAGATGTGCTGGCTGAAAACAAGTTCAAACAAATGGATCTGGAATAGCTCTCTCAGTCCTGCCCCTTGTTCCTTGTACGGCAACTCTTCCCTCCAGAGTTTCCCTTAACCCAGCAATTTTTATGTGAGTTTCCAAGTTACAACACATCCTAGAAAACCTATGGGTCCTTGGAAAACTCTCTTTCTTTCCAACTGCCTGTGTGTTGGCTCCCTGGTCTTCAGAGCATTTTCCCAGTCTGAGGTCACTTTGCCTATCCCCTGTTATATTTCGAAATTTTCCTGTTAGGCAGTATTTGGTTGCTCTACAGGACAGAAAAATCTCCTCCTTGCTTCAGAGTTTCTACTTAACCCAGAGTGAAGGAGGCAAGAAAGGTTTCTTACTTTTCCACATAACACATCGACACCAGGAGTTAGGTGAGACAAAAAGTCACATTTGAGTTGCATAAGCAGCTATGGATTTGTGAGTTGAACTAAGCAACAAGCTTTCAATGGAATAATTGGTTTGGGTGTTTTCATGCCTGCTAACTCTCTTCCAATCTGGCAACAAACTCCACAGGGTAATTCTGCAGCTTGTGGAGAAAAGCATTTAATTTATTTGCTTTAAATCTGCTCCCTAGCATTTTCCTTTGGTGCTCTTTGAAAAGAAAAAGAATATTGTGGGGTGTATTGAAGAAACATCCTTCGTTCATCATCACAGTACTACTCGTAGCTCTATGTATCACTCATACTCCTAGTAAGTCATCTCTTTCCCAAACAAGGTTATTGTGGTCTACAAAATCAAAGACATGAGAAATGGAAAGAAAGCTAAAGCTATAGTGTTTCACTCAGTGCTAAAATGCAATCATCCAGCAAGACAAAAGCAAAATTCCCCCTAAATATTACTCATGGTTATGGAAACCTTTATGTTTTCTCCAAGTGGCTTCAGTCTTCATTTTAAAACTTCCTCCAAAGGAAAGCAAGAAAAAGTTTTACATACCACTGTTAATAATGAATAAATAAATGCCATATACTGCAGTTGACTAAATGTCATTGTTCTTTTCCAGCATTATCCTTGCTGCCATATGTTTAGAGTCACTGAGACTGCAGCACTGTGAATAGCAGCCACACGAGCTATCAATTAACTGCTTCTGAATGCCTCCATATTCTTGCTATACATCACTGTGTCTCCCCTAACCTTTGCAAGATGTTTTCTTCAGGCTTTTTTTGAACAGGATTTTGGTGCTGTTGATAGCTTTAAGCCTAGCCATACAGTCGTATCATGAGAACATATTCATGGCCTTGAACTCTGTTGAGTTAGACTCTGTGTAGATCCCTGTATGGGTACAGAATTGCTCCTAACAACCTTGAAGGCTAAGACAAAATATTCCAAACCCACAGAAAGGTGGGATCCTTCTCAATAGTTTTAGATATCTCAGCATAGATACCGGCATCTGTGCTAGTTATCTCCATCTTCCTTTGTAGGCATTGTAGGAATACAGGCACTTGTATGTATCATAGAATCATAGAATCATAGAATGGTAAGGTTGGAAGAGACAGCAAAGATCATCCAGTTCCAACCCCTTGCCATAGGCAGGGACACCTCCCACTAGTACAGCTCACTCAAAGCCTTGTCCAACCTGGCCTTGAATGCCTCTAGGGAGAGAGCAGCCACAACCTCCCTGGGCAACCTGTGCCAGTGTCTCACCACCTTCACTGCAAAGAACTTCCTCCTAACATCCAGTTTCAATTTCCCCTCTGCCAGTAAGCATGACAGACACACCTGCGGACATGGAAACATTGCTTGATCTTGTGTTTACTGATAAGAAATAGCAGAAAGTGGGAATAATCAAACAAATAACCATAAAAATACAGCTTTACCACCCTTCCATCCCTAGCAGTCAGGGAGGAGAACAAGAAAATCTTCCAGAGGGCTCTCTGAACAAGCAGTTAGGGAGGAAGGGAAAGAGTGGAAAGAAGGAAAATCCCACTGAAACAAAACAAACAAACAAAAAAAAAAAACCCCACAAAAACCAACCAAAAACCAACAAACAAACAAAAACCAAACACCACTGCACAAACACACAAAACAAACCCAACAACAACAAAACAAAACAGGGTGAGTTTTGCAGATGTGCTCATTTGTGCTCAGGTGCAAGGCAGCCAGACTGGCTGGGGGAAAGGAAGGGAAATCACAGCACAAGTGGAACAGAGAAGAACAGAGTGAGAACAGGTAGGGGCTGGAGGGGCAGGCTCGGCAGGTTGAGTGATGCTGGATAAAGAGCCAGAGCACACCGAGGAGCTAAGGAGAAGACTAAAGAAGAGAATGGGATGATATGGCATTACTGGAACCACTGAGGAGTGAAAACAAGAAGCGCAGATGAACTGTCTGCATTATGATGGACAAGTAGAAAAGGGAAGGAAAGTCGAGGGGTGGTTCGTATATATATATGATTCTTTTTTCCCTTGGGAGAAGTGAAGAATTACAGCAAAGGCAGAAAAAGACAAAAGCAGTCATGGGGAGGAGTGAGAAGAGTTAGTGACAAGTGGTGGAAAGGCAGCTACTCCTACAGATACAGGGACAGTGAAAGAGTAATCTATCTCAAAGAGTGACAGACGGTCTAAGGTGGGATCTAGAACAAAGTAAGAAATGGTGCTTTACCAGCCATTTTTAAAGGTCATCTTATAATTTTTGCTGTGATACCTTGATTCTAACAAACACCAAGAGGTAATTGCTTTACAATCTGATTTACAGTTCACTGAAGCACCAAAGGAACCACCAGCAAAGCTGTATTATCATTACTTTCATAGTGGCAAAAAACATGGTCACAAAATTTCCATTAACTGAGTTTTAAGTTAAACTGGCAGTTCATGCTTCCTGATTGCAGCATTTTAGAGAGTCACAAACTAAAATCCAAACAGACACACCACTTGTTTCTATGACTGAAGAAATTATATCCAGTACTTATTTAAAAAAAATGCTTGCATACTTTAATAGTACAAATCATAGAATGGTAAGGTTGGAAGGGACGTCAAAGATCATCTAGTTCCAACCCCCTGCCATAGGCAGGGACACCTCCCACTAGAACAGGTCACTCAAGGCCTCATCCAACCTGGCCTTGAACACCTCCAGAGAGGTTGTGGAGCACAGAATCATTCTGTGCTTCTGTGCTCCATAACCTCCTGGGGCAACCTGTGCCAGTGTCTCACCACCCTCACTGTAAACAACTTCCTCCTAACGTCCAGTTTCAATCTCCCCTCTGACAGTTCAAACCCATTGCCCCTTGTCCTGACATTGCAAGACCTTGTCAATAGTGCATCCCCAGCCTTCCTGTAGGCCCCCTTCAGATACTGGAAGGCTACTCTNCCTCCCTTGCCCTGCTTCCCACACTGCTCTTGCTGCAGCCCAGCACATGGTTGCTGTCTGGGCTGCACTCACACTGCAGGCTCATGTTGAGCTTTTCATCACCCCAGACCCCCAGGTCCTGTTCCTCAGGGCTACTCTCAGCCATTCCCCACCCAGCCTGGAGTTGTGCTTGGGATTGTGCCTACTCAGGTGCAGGAGCTTACACAAATTTAACAGGAAATGTTGTTAAAATGTTGAGGGTTTTTTTTTTTTCTGTTGTTGTTGGTTTTGTTTTGTTTTTTAGTTTTGTTTCTGTTTTTGTTTTTTTTTTAATTTTAAAATCTCTTCCAGAAACATCCTCACATCCTGGCATCCCATAAATGCAGAAGTTTCTGGCATTTCCCATCAGTAAAGTACTGAATAGCAGAGCCTTGCAAGTCTGTTTAATGCGTATCTGTAAAGTATTTCACCCTACACAGTGCTGGTTAGAGTGGTTAAAGCATACTGGGAGGTTGTTTTTTTTTTTTTGATGCAATTGACTTTTGTCACTAAGAAAGCAAAGTCAAAACCATCACTATTTTAAGAGTGCTGGTTTCAGCATAACCATCTTGGGTCCCAGCTGGCAGAACGCTCTTTGGCTGCAGGTTGAGACACTCGCTCCATGAGAAAAGCAGATTTAAGTCCCTCTTCTGTCTGATGTAGAGGAGTAATTCTGGGTGACTAATGGATGCTTTTGGCTGAGTACCCTCCAGCAGTTCCTGAAAGACTTGGCTGTTTTTATATTCAAACTAAGTAAGGTTCTTTTCTGAATTTCAAACTGCTAAAAGCGGCTTGATAATAACTGGCTACTAACTGTTTGATCACAGGTGGAGGGCTCAGGCTTGTTCATTTTTGCATTTGCAGGTAAGACCCTAGAGATTCGGATTTTACCATCTAAAGATGAAAATCCCATCGCTTTTGCATCCAAAGCTTCAGGTCTTACTTGGATTCCCTAATTAGAAATAAGAGATAAATGTACACTTAATTAATTCAGAACTCTTCTTTACCACATGAAAAAGAGAAGTACAAAACTCACAATCTAAACAAAATCTTCTTCCTTTGAAAAAGTATGGTCACACCTTCCATTCCAGTCAACAACTTTATACAGTTGGAGCCCACAGCTCAGGAAAGATAGATCCTTATAACTGCACAATGGAGAGCAAGAACAATTGTAATTGCTCACATTCACTGCCAAGGCATTCCTACAGGTTTAAATTAGAACAATTTTTTTTTTGTAGGTTTAGGAAGGCAAATTGTTGCAATTGAGGAAAACAATGATTGTTAAAGTTTGGACATGGCACAAGAAAATGACACTGTTTAAATGAAAAAAACAACTTGATTTGAAGTTCATGATCTGGCAAGTCAGGCAGACAGAACCTATCAGTTATCTGTCATGGAAAAAATATAATTTATTAATAATCTCTAAGCAACGTCTGCATTAAAAATATATATAGACAGATATAAATGTAGATGTAGATAAAGATATAGATATAGGTATAGGTATAGGTATAGGTATAGGTATAGGTATAGGTATAGGTATAGGTATAGATAGAGATAGAGATAGAGATAGAGATAGAGATATATAGATTAGATATAGATGTAGATGTAGATGTAGATATAGATAACCTGCAAGTTACCTAAGAGGCTAAATGTTTAAGTGCTGGCATGACTCATGCTAGTTACTGATGAGTTTTTCAAAGTGCTTCTTTCTCACTTATTCATAGGCCTGAGGGTGCTACAGGAAGAGGGAAAGGCATCATTATTTCTGTTTTACAGCTGGGAAAGCAAACAGAAGCACTGTGACATATCCTTCTTCCCAGAGAAGTTAGTGGGGGATTGGTGGAGAAAAATCTTGCTTTTGCTTCTCCAGCTAACTCTGTCCCTAGAACAGTTGGGTTTTACTGGAGCTGAATAAGTGCTGAGTAGTACATTCACAACTATTCACAAAACCCCACAGTTCCTGATTTGATTCAGCTGCATTCCTGCCCTTATTTTGTTTGTCTTATTTCAAGCTATTTTCTCTGCATATGAATTTTGGTGAAGGCAACTGAGATAGAGGGGTACACATATTCATGGAGGAATGGGAGTCTGGAAAAGTGTGCTCATGATCTGTTTATTATTCATGATTCACTATTCATAATTATTTTTTTCCCCCCTCTATTCATAAAATTTCAGGCATCCAATCAGAAGTGGAAATTGGGATGAATAATGGAAACACAGAGTTCACAGATAATGCTCAGGCTGTAATTTGTATAAGCAAATGATCTGATGAACATTTATAAATAACTGAAACGTAGTATTTTGGGGGCACAAAAGAAAATCTGCCCTCAAGCAAGGAGGCAGAGAAATGAACTTGATTATGTCTAGAAGCTCTAAGCGAGTAACCAGAATAGAAAACAATCTCCTCTGATAGAACCTTATCCCAGGAAGCGATATCATTAAGCTATGAAAGCCATCCTGTTTTATGAAGACAAAAGTCTCTCATTTTAGCAGCCATCTATGGGAAAAGGGAGACCAATATGCCCAACTGGACTGAGGATAATCAGATCCCAGATCTGGCAAGACCAGTGAAAACGTCTGCTGAGAAAGTCATTCCTCTCAGTCTGCTGCTCTGGCGACCAGAGCTCCACATCACATCTTGCTGTCCAGACAACCAGAGAAGTTCCTTTGCATGGTGCATATTCTGCTCCTGGTTGTCCAAGAAATGGCCTTTCCTCAGTTCCCAGCTGCTGTGTTTGCCCTAAGGTGTTCAGTACTGTTCTCCAAACATGAGCCCTTGAACAGTGGATACATAAATCTGTTCCACACTGTAGGTTAAGTGGCCTGGCAGAACCATTGAGGAACCTCCCCAACAAACACCAGAAAAGTGCAGTGTCTTTAGCAATAACTTGCTAGCTAAGACAGGGACTTGACTTCTTCACTCATGAACATAAGAGGGCATGGATGAGAAGTCATCTTCTCTGACAGAAGTCCTGTTTGTGGTGGTGTGGATGTGGTTCAGCTCCACAATTTCATACTGCATGCTGTTATTAACATCTGTGACTTTAACTGTTAGCAGCAGCTAGATATTACTCCTGCAGGACACTGCTCAAGTCACAATCAAGATGCAAACACTTTAAGCAATCCTACCAGGATTTTGATCCAGTTTAATAGAAAAGATGCTGGTACCTTGAAGGGACCTTGTTCTACCTGTACCCTTCCCTTTCTCTAGAACAGATTTGAGCAACAAAGATGAAAAGAACTGGGTCAGTGAAAAAGACTCTAACCATCACTGGCAAGACATGAAATTATCTTCTTCATGGACACACCAACTCAAATATACTCAGAGCCCCACAGTGAGCAGCACTTAAGCCCATCAAGACAAATCCCCAAATGCTGTGTGAGGTCCCTTGCTTTTGTAGCCTCTTTGCTCCATCCTATGTGCCTGGCAGTGTTTCCCTGCTACACCTCACTACATGTAGAGTAGACAGAATAACAATCAATCCACTTATGGCTGCACTTAGGTATTTTAGCCTCCTTCCTTTGTGTAAGAGAGAACTGATCACAAAGTGTCTGGAAAGAAAGGAAAAGTGAGGAATGGTAGAAGAAAGCAGTACAGGGACAAGTGAGAGTCAAAACTCATTCTGAGGTCACTGAGGTGAGCTAGGAAGATAGATCCTGCCCGTGTGTCCCAGCCAGCTGTGCCACAGCAGGTCATACTGCCACCAAGGCAGCCTGCAGGGTGCCCTGGGGTTGCAGCAACACTATCAAACGTGATGTGCTTTCAGCCCTCGACCCCATGTTGAGATTTGCCCACAGGAAGAAATGCAAGTAGCGATAAGAAAGCAAGCCAGGATAGAGGTAGGAGACAGAAGGCTGTAGTCTGGTTTATGGTTGGTGAGTGTGAGGAGGTGTCAGAGAAAGAATCAGAAGAAAGAGAAGGAAAGATAAGTGAGATGCAGCAGAAGAATGTATTTAGAAGCCTTTAGGAGCTGGGAGGAACCAGGGATGAAAACGGATGCCCGATGAGATGCCGTACGCTGGTTTACCACATAATGAAGATGCCAGAACCTCGTGCAGCTTGGTGTGGGCTTCAACAGACCCCTGAAGGGCTTCACGTGTGTGGGCTTCAACAGACCCCTGGAGCACTTCACGCCTATCTGTTACGGTTTAATCCCAGTGAGCAGCTAAGCACTATACAACCCACTGACACCTCCCCACCCAGTGGGGTGTGGAGAGAATTGTAAGGGTAAAAGTCCCAAAAACTCATGGGTTGAGATAAAAGCTGTTTAATAATTGGGGAGAGGGGGAAGGAGAGAGGGAAAGAGAAAACAGCAAAGAGAAAGAAAAACAGCCCAGCTGCCCAAAACTGAGCTGGTGCAAAAAAACCTCCAGTTGTTCTCTGCCCACTGAGTGAGTCCCAGCCACTACCCAAGCAATGGCAGCCCTGGGCTACCTTCCTGTCCCATCCTGGTTTCTTACTAACCATCATGTCATAAGGAGCAGAACATCCCTTTGTCAGTGGGGGTCACCTGTCCCAGCTATGTCCCCTCTCCACAGGAAAGGCCTGAGCTCTGTGTAAGCACTATTCAGAAGTACCTGAACACCTCTGCAGTATCAACACTTGCTTAATTCCAAACCCCAAATGGTAAGTCAGGTTGTTGCTTTGCGGGATTGTAAGGAGCTGCAGTGAGCGGAATTTTGGTTTGTGTTTACAGATCCTTCTGCTTGGGAGACTTCCATTCTACCTGCCTAAGGAAATCAATAGTGACATAATCACATCAGGAAACTTCCCACTGAGAAAGGTTGGGGGTGAGGAGGAGCTGATGTCAGAAGCAGATCAAAGAACATGAGGAGGAGCTGGCGTTAGAAGCAGATCAAAGGACGTGGTTATTGCACAGCAGCCAGGGCTGTTGGTTTGCTCTAGTTTGCAAAGTTAACTCAAGAGTCATGCTTAAAACTACTGCCCGGTATTTTTAGGTGTGGTTTTTTTTTTTCCCTAAGTTGTTTGGGATTGGTCAGAAAATTAGTTGGCAATCTTTTCTGAGGTTAATCAGAGAAGACTACTACTGAGGAACACTACTCAGGCACATGCACACACAGCCTAGTGAGAAGCTAACAGATGAGTAAGAAGCTCAGAAACTTTTGTTTTTCTAACTGGGGAATCTCCTTCTCTGCAGGACCCAAGTTCAGACAGAGGTCGGATCCTTGTTTCCTTCCAGTGAGGATCAAAGCCTGCTGAAACTGAGTAATGCATAGAGTGGGAATCAGAGCCTCTGCTTCTGGCAATAGAAACAAGAGGTTCTGCAGCTCTCCTCAATGCAACGTCACTGATTTCCAGAGAGAAATTACTGCTACCATGGCTTAAACTGTATTCTGTTCTCTGATGTTTGAAATTGGTTTGTCTTTTAAGCTATGCTAACACCTGACATGTAATATAAGATGATTTTGTTGTTGTTAATGAGTAAATATTTGACCTCAGCAGAGAATGTGAATTTGAAGCATAATTCTCAGTCTTTGCATTGGTTTTGACTGCTCCTGGTATGGAAAAGGTTCCAAATCCAGCATAGTAAAATGACTGGGAAAGAGCCAGTCAGTCTGTCACTGAAATTTTGGGTGAGCTTTGGATCAGGCAGTGCTGGCTCAGTTAGGGAACTGTGCTGATTTGAGCTAATTGGAATATTTTAATAGAAAAATTACACTATAGGCTGTGAAGGAA
>VWYK01034943.1:0-16829 GCA_013399775.1 Semnornis frantzii
TCCAGAACTGCACACAGTAGGTATATTTGTAGTTGCAAGCTGTATTATTCTTAAAATTGTCTTTAGTCCAATAAATAATATTTTATACACTCAGAAATTTCATAATGTAGAATATACAATATAAATCTAGAGAAACCTCAGAAGAATCTATAGAACACAGGAGATTTCTTGAGCTAAAAATTGTCTCTGCATGTATTACAGGGAAAAGGGAAGAGGTTCAGTTGGTTTTCTTGTGATTTGGTGAAAAAAATATGATTTTGTAATCACTGACATTTGTGGCAGTAATCTCCTCTGTCCATAACACATTAGCATAACTTGAAGAACTAGGAAGTCTGACAGATGAAGTTGCATGAATTCCATACAAAATCCTCTATGCCAAATCAGAGGATGTGATGTGCCAATGGCAGAACTTCTGTTATGAAAGAGACAGAGGCAGCAGCCACATTTGCAGCTGTTCAAATCAGATGGTTTGGGTCTATATGGGAGCTCCATGAGTTTTCAAAACCTTTCTTGTATGCAACCAAAATTAAGACTTCAGCAGAGCTGCCTTGAAATATGATCACTGTAAAGTGGATATGTAATGGCTCATTTCTTTGAGTAAAATCTTAGGAACTGCATTTTCTCATACAAGAACTCTACAAGGCATAATAAAAATTCCACATTCCATTCCAAATTATTTTTATCCTTATTTGTAGTCTTCTATCTTGTGATATCATTTAGAGGGAAAAAATTATAATGTGCTTCATTTTGCTACAAATTAACTGGAAAATTAGGGTAAAATTCATCTCCATTCTGTAATTATCTAAAACTTTAATTTACACTGACTGTTTAAGCTTTCTCTGCAATCATAGAAAGACTTGGGCTTGAGAAGTGGATATTTAGATAGGTGGAGTGACTTCTGAGTAAGTGCCTCATTTTCTTTCACTGGGAAGAGTGTTTGACTAATTTACAAAGCTGTGTGATGAACCTTTTCTACAGAGAAAGGGAATTTGTAATCAAAAGGATCAGCAACAGAAATGACACAATATATCACATCTTAAAGTTGTTTAACACAGAATCCCAGCCAGGATTAGAGATGTTTGAATATTTTTAGGAAAGCATTCATATGGCATAGTGTTCAGTTAGGAAAAAAAATGGAAATACTTGAACATTATTATCATTAGGGCTGTGATCAGCAGCACAGAGACTAGTTGGAGGCCCATAGCTACTGTTTACTTGAGTCAGTACTGAGTCCAGTCTTGTCCAACATCTTAATTATGTGGAGGAAGGGACAAAGTGTACCCTCACTGAGTTTTCTGGTGATACAAAACTGGGAGAAGTGACTGAAGTCCCAGAAGGCTGTACTGCCATTCAGTCTGACCTGGACAGCCTGGAGAGTTGGGCAGAGCAGAATCTAAGTGAATTCAACAAGGGCAATCTGGAGTCCTGCGCTTGATAGAAATAAACTTGTGTATAGGTTAGGGGTTGACCTGATGGAAAGCAGATCCAGCAACATACTCTTAGAGTGAGGAAGGCAAATGGTCTCTAGGAATGCATTAAGAAGAGTGTGGTCAGCAGTCAAGGGAGGTTTTCCTGGCCCTCTGCTTTGTCCTGCTGTGGCCACATCCAGGGTATTGTGTCCAGTTCTGGGCTCCCCAGTTCAAGAGAGACAGGGAACTGCTGGACAGAGCTCATGAGAGTGCTGCAAAGATGATGAGGGAAGTGGAGCATCTCTTACAAGTCTGAGACACCTGAAGGTGTCTAGCCTGGAGAAGAAGGGACTTAAAAGGGATCTTCTCAATGTTTATCAATATATAAAGTATGAATGTCAAGAAGCAGGGTCAGACTCCTTTCACTGATGGTCAGTGACAGAACAAGGGGCAACAGTCACAAACTGAAAAACTGAAAGTTCCATTCAGAAGGGGAGGGAAAGTATCTTTACTTTGAGAGTAACACTGTCCAGAGGGGTTGTGCAGTTTCTGGAGACTTTCCAAACCTGCCTGGACTCAATCCTATGCAAACTGCTCTAGGTGAATCTGCAGAGGCATTGAACATGATGATCTCCAGAGGTGCTTTTGAATCCCTAATATGCTGTAATTTTGTCATTATTATTGTTACTACCAACAATACACAATTGTAACATGAAGATCATTCAATTATGTACTCGTATTACTAATGTGTTTGGAAGCTTCATTGCACAGTGCACATGACACCTAGAGATCCTCAGCTGAAAGAATGTATAAACATGAAAATATATTTTCATTAATAATAATTTACATTTCTCAAATTCCCTATTAAGGCTCCAATCTAGAACATAAGGGTTAATAGTTCTTTAAACACCAGTTATCTACATGGCACCAGGGACTGCTTTCTTTTTCAGCAACATTTTGCAAACTTTATGACTCCCTTCTGTCATTTCCTTAAACAGCAAAGCTTGCTGACACAGACCACTTTTTCATGTGCTTAAGTACACCATAGATTTTCAGATTGCTTATGTCAAATCTCAGATCTTAACTTTATGAGCCATTCCCTATGAGCTTTATTCTCTTTTCAGATATATGCCATTTCTGGTTTGTTTGGTTTATTTCTCGTAGTATGTTTTCAGAAATTGACAACTCTTGCAAAAGATACCTCATGAGTGTCATTTTTAACAGAGCAGGAATAGCAGGCTGGGACTAAAAAATTACCTTGGACTACATGTAGTCTATAGAGTGGCTGTGAGGTCGTCTCTGCCAAAGAGTAGCAATAACATGCTGAAGAAACCTTCTTCATCATGACACCTCAGGGGAATTGTGAGATGCCTTTCTAATTAACCACTAAGTGATAGGAAAAACTAGATACCAAATTCAAAGAAATTAGATATGAAAGTTGATTTCGTCAAAAGTGTTCTGAGAGATCTCAATTCTAATATGTCTTTGCTTTGTTCTTTAGGTGATGTGGTTGGGTTAATGATCAGGAAAAAAATATGTGACGAATAGCTAGAGGCTGGGCAACTCTGTTAATTCTGATCAAAAGATTGGTCATCAGTGGAAAATTACATCCTGAAAAATAACCAGGCAGCTACTGATCTCTCACTCTTAGAGAGAGCTATTAAAACTTTGGGAATGTGAACCCGAGAACTCCAACACACTGGTCTTGTGGATATCAAATCATGAGTTTGCTAAAGTTATGTTTTTATCACCTATCCTTCTACCTCTTAATGTACCTCTGCTCTGGATCCTGTTCTTTTATATACGTTAGAAAGAGTCCTTCTCCCTTTGTCACAGAACATAACTCTCCCCTTATTTAAATCTTTCCCACTTCAGGTGTTAAACATGAAGTTTTTCCTCTCAATAATCTAACTTATAAACTCCATAAATTATCAAAACCTGACATCTAGGTCTGAAGTCTGTTGGTTTTGTTTCAGACTTGAAGAAATTCTTTCTGTGCCAGAAAACTCAGATTACTCTAAAGAGTAATCTGCTACTTATCATGTCCAAATTTAATCAATGAACAAAAAGATTGTATTTTAAAATTTTCTTCTTTTGTCTTAGCTAATTTCTTTTCTCCACCAGTGTTGCTTCAGATGAATTTTCATATCTACATGCTCTTAGGTAAAAAGTAAAATAAGAATAAAAGACAGACAGTAAGTGGTCATAAATGTATCTACTTTTGAATCCAAATTGAGTCAGATTACACAGAATCACAGAATGTCAAGGGCTGGAAGGGACCTTGAAAGCTCATTCAGTCCAACCCCCCTGCCAGAGCAGGATCACCTATACCAGATCACACAGGAACACATCCAGGCAGGTTTTGAACATTGTAAGAGAGGGAGACTCCACAAACCCCCTGAGCAGCCTGTTCCAGTTTCCCTCACAGTGAAAAAATTCCTCCTCTGTAAATTATATTCTGATGCTGCACAAATTTGTGATTCCAAGTCGAATGATGGTAACACTGAAAACTGCTGTCATGACTCACAAAAGAAGTCGAGAGCACTCAGAACCTCAATGGATTATTGATCTAAACATAGCTGAAGTACAATAGAAAATGTTATTTAAAACATTAATATTATTTGCCATCTCATGCATTGTTTAAAAAAAAAAATGAAATGAAAAGTGTGAAAGAGCAACTCAGACAATGGAAAGACAGTGAGTGAAAGCAACCTGAACATTGTAGTGGCTGACTGGAGGAACCTGGCTGAGCAAATGCTCACTGCAGTAAAACTAGGGCTCAGGCAACTCTCCATGTTAGAGATGCAATGCCTTAGGCAAACTCCAAGCAATGGTTCTGACCCCGTATAATTATTCAAGTAAAGGGTGTTCTAAGTGATCCGTGAACAGTCAGAAATATGTTTTGCAATGGAAATAAATTTGTATGCAGTAATTTCCAGGTATACAAGAGGGTGCAACAAAGGCAATTTAGAAAAAAAGGAGGGGGGAAGGGGATGAGAGAAATACAATATTTTGTTCCCCTTCAAGTCAGTAATTAAGCCGCACCAAGATAAGTTAATTCAAAGAAAGCATTAAGATTCCCTATTTGTCCTAATACAATTATTTAGCAACCTTTAAAGCAGTAAGCACTAGAATGAAGAAGAAAATTGATGATAGTGCTGGACTGTTCAGTGGATGAGGAAGTAGTTGGATAGGTGTATCCAGAGGGTAATGGTGGCTGGCTCAACATCCAGGTGGATATTAGTGACAAGAGGTCACTCAGGGCTCTGCACTGGGACCAGCATTTAAGATCTGGGAATAGTCCAATATCTTCAGTGACACAGACAATAGGATTGAGAACACCCTCAGCAAGTTTAGTCAACATGAATTTGAGCTGTGCAGCTACCATGCCTGAGAAATGTGATGCCATCCAGCAGAACATGGACAGGCTTGAGGAGTTGGCTTGAGTTAAATTCATGGTGTTCAACAAGGCCAAGTGCAAGGTCCTGCACCTGGGTGGGGGCAACCCCCAGTAACAATAGAGGCTGGGGTACAAATGTGTCGAGACGAACCCTGTGGAAAAGGACATGCAAGCATGGCATATGAAAAGATGGATATAGAATCATAGAATCATAGAATGGTAAGATTGGAAGGGACCCTGACATAGGCAGGGACACCTCCCACTAGTACAGGTCACTCAAGGCCTCATCCAACCTGGCCTTGAACACTTCCAGGGAGGGAGCATCCATGCACAGTGACTGTGACCTGCAAAAAAAATGTTGGTATTCTTCATTTTATGTAAAAAACCACAATTATTTTTTCCATGTAAATGGGTTGTTCAAGTGGAAGAAGTGATTCACAGACCATGAGGGTAAGACAGATCCTATTTATAGTCCGAGACACCAATCAATATAAAACCTTTAGACATAATAGACAGTTGGCCACCAAGTTACAAGAGAGACAAAGCTGCAGAGGGGACTAGAGAGGAAAACATGGTTTTGTAGGGATTAGATTAGATGTCATAACATTAGTCCTGTGGCAAAAATAGTTTCTTGTGATTCACAGTTTCCAAGCTGTAGCTCATTAGCTGTATGCTTGAGCATGCATTAGTGCATTAGTGTCTTCATTAGATCCTTTTGCAAATCTTGTTCATTTTAACTAGTACACTTATAGATCTAGTCCACTAGTGCCAGCCACATCTGTTTTCTCTCCGCTGGTTTACTGGCTGCTCAGTTTCTCTTATTGCTTGCTCAAAGTAATTGGTTACAATATGGTCATATCGAAACCCATTGATCAACATTTAGTCTCTTAGTATTCAAAGTTTAAGCTTTAACTTTTGCCATTTCTGTTCATCCTGTCTAGAGCCCAGCAGACAAAATCTAAATGGCAGCAGGAATGTTTGCCAATACTCATTAATGTACTGTATATAAAATTGATGCTCAGAGTTATTTTATTTCATGATTTATTTTATTTTTTCTTATTTTCCAAAGGTTTTCAGCTATCTTTATAGCTATAGCATTTTGTTAAAAATTGCTTAGATCACTCAGTCATGACACATAACATTGTACTGCAGCTTGTCAAATTTTAGAGTCCATCACAATAAATCTTATGTCACATTACAGTGAACTGTGTCATCTAGGGACTAGAGTATACTGTGAATGTCAGGTTGTCATCTATGATTACATTTCCTAATGGAAGTAGTGGAAACCTCATTGTTATAATAATTTAAAATGAGACTGAGCAAAGTAGTGGGGAGCAATCTTGGGCAGGAAGGAAGAAACAGCTCGAAGAAATATCTGTCTTCAACTTTGGTTAAATTACAAGACCTGGTGTGATAGGTTTTGTTTTGGGTGTATGTTATACACTGATTAACAGGCCTGCATTGTGCTATGTAGAGCCTTTTGTTTCGTAGACCACCTTTTGATTTTCTCAATGGGATTATCAGCAAATGCTAAAACTGTTGCTTGCCTTATTTCTCCTATTGCTGTCTTTTTTACTTAGGTGTTGAGGCTTAACTATAAAATTAAGCAAATAAAATTTCAGAAAAAGACAAAATTATCAAGTATTTTAAAATTTGAAAATCTTGTCATCTGCAACAATCTTTTACTGATATTCAAATTAAATATCAGAATTATAATGTAAATCAGCATGATAACGGAAATTATAATGAACAATGGAAAACAAATTGATGCATGATATCAAAACCAAATTTTTATTGTTCTGCCATTATTAAATGCAGCGTCTAAATACAAAGATACAAATGTAAATATGGATATGATCTATCTGGACTTCTGCAAAGCCTTTGACACAGTCCCCCAAGATATCCTGCTCACCAAGTTGGAGAGATGTGGACTTGATGGGTGGACTGTCCAGTGGATCAGGAATTGGCTAGATGGTTGCATCCAGAGGGTATTGCTCAATGGCTTGGAGTCCAGATGGAGAGCAGTGACAAGTGGTGTACTTCATAGGTCCATACTGGGATCTATACTGTTTAATACTTTTATCAATGATACAGACAGTGGGATTGAGTGCACCATCAGCAAGTGTGCAAATGACAGCAAGCTGAGTGGTGTTATTGACAAGCCAGAGGGATGGGATGTCATCCACAGCTACTTGGACAAACTGGAGAGATGGGTCCAGGTGAACCTTATGAGGTTCAACAAGAGCAAGTGCAGGATTCTGCATCTGTGCCAGAATAAACATCACTGTCAATACAGACTGGGGAAAGAGGTGATGGAAAGCATCCCTGTGGAAGAGGACTTGTTGGTGTTGACAGACGAGAAGCTGGACATGAGTAGACAGTGTGCGTTTGCAGCCCAGAAGGCAAATCACATCCTAGCCTGCATCAAAAATGTGGCCAGCAGATCCAGAGATGTGATTCTGCCACTTCGCTCTGCTCTGGTGAGACCTCACCTGCAATAAGCATCCAGATCTGTAGCTCTCAATACAGGAGGGAGGTGGACCTGATAGACTGGGTCCAGAGCAAGGCCATGGAAGTGATCAGCAGGGTTTGAGCACCTCTGCTACAAAGACAGGCTGAGGTATTTGGGGTTCAACCTGAAGAAGAGAAGCCTCCAGGGAGAACTAAAAGACTTTCCAATAGCTGAAGGTGGCCTACAAGAAGGGTGGAGAGAGACTGTTTACAAAGGCCTGTGGTGATAGGATGAGGGCAATAGCTTCAAACTAGAAAAAAGAGATTTAGACTGGATGTTATGAACAAGTTCTTTAGCGTGAAGGTGGAAGAACACTGGAACAGGTTGTCAAGGGAAGCAATTGGGGTCCTATCCTTGGAGATATTCAAGGTCAGACTTGACAGGGCTCTGAGCAACCTGATCTGGTTGAGGATGCCCTTGCTAACTGCAGAGAGGGTAGGACTGAGCTGTTGCCCAGAACAGCAGACTACCAGAAATTAAGAGAATGGCCCAGATAAGAGGCATTCATGCAGTTAATTTCCACTTTCTGTTGAGTAATTGAACATAAGAAGCTTAGCTGTTCTTTCTACTGATGGCTCTGAGGGTTGGGGTGTGCAAGATGCTAATTAATTTTACAGGAATTGTTCTCCTACAGTGTCAGTCACTTCTGTGTGCAGTACCAAACAACATAACTACCATGTCTCTAAATACTCATCTCACCCTTGAGAATAGCACAGGTCATCTTTATCTATACTGAAGAGCCTTAAAATGGCTCTGTATCATACTGCTGTTTCCAAACAGATCTCGTGAGGTGAATGAAACCCAAACCCAAACAAATTCCATGCTATACAACAGGTTTTAGAAGTCTTCCCTTGCATTCCAGTTTTGAATAAGATGCCACATTACTTCTCTCTGCCCCTTAGGAGTAGGAAGTAACTTGTGTAGTTTTTGACAGACATTATGACTAATTACAATTTTTTGTGTAATTTGCCTGCCTTGACAGAGTGCTGACAAGAGGTGTCCCTGTCTACGGCAGGGGGTTGGAACCAGATGATCTTTGAGGTCCCTTCCAACTGAAAGGGATAGAAGCTAGAAATAGGTGCTGCTCTTGCAGTAGGAGCAATTAGAGCTTGCAAAGGGTCCCTTCCTCCTTGTTTCTATTACAGTTAGTGTTCAAAAAACTCAGTAAGAATTTTTAATCCTTTCCTGCTGTGCTATTGTCAGGAAGATGCGAAGTGAACAGAGACCATTTTGTTAACTTTAGAAAGCTGTGAAGTAAGGAATCATGCTGCAGACACAGGTGTGAGTGCTGGAAAAAGCAAAGTGTTGGAAGTCTATTGACCTTTGCAATTGCCAGAAACAATAGTTTGGAGACAGTTGCAATAAGTAAACCCATAATTTATATTGATTCAACTAAGGTTCAAAGATAGAATTCACACTCTGGTCCCAGGAGTACAAACCTACAATCTCTTAATAGGAATGCAGGTACATTACATGAAGAAAGGAAAAGTTTTTTAACTCCTTCTTTTCCTGTAGGGTGTCAGACCACAGAACACCACAAACTCTTCTTTTGTCACTTCTATTCATAACATGATGATTTTTCCACAAATCGTGAAAAAGTTTACTCTGTGTTGTCATCTATGATTAGAGGACCTTATCTTGCTTCTGCCTACTTAATCGAATTTCTTCTCATGTCCATAGTTAGTTCAGAACCTAATGAAAACATTAATATGTCTGATTATAATTTCCTCAGATGAGTGACTAGGTTCTCAGAAGCATCATATGGTTGGATTGACATAAGCTTTCACAGAATCATAGAATCATAGAATAGTAAGGTTGGAAGAGACCTCAAGGATCATCTAGTTCCAACCCCCTGCCATAGGCAGGGACACCTCCCACTAGCACAGGTCACTCAAGGCCTCATCTATCCTGGCCTTGAACAGATCCAGGGAGGGAGCAGCCACAACCTCCCTGGCCAACCTGTGCCAGTGTCTCACCACTCTCACNCATTCCTTAGTGTGGAAAAGTTTAGAATGATTCAGCATTATCCACTACTGATGAGGGTTGATTATAACTACTGTTTGGGTACATCCATAGCAAGCCTATGCCAACCCAGCCCATGGTGGAGTGGCAGATCTCAGCACACAGTGGCTTTTCCTGAGGTAGGGAAATGACGAGGAAGCCAAACACCTCACCAGGAGCTACCAGCTCTTGAGAGAGTAGCTGATGAGGCATGAGCAGGGCCAGAACAATTGCAGCCAATCTCACATCTATAAAATGCAACCTGCAGAGTGTGAGCAATGAGGAAACAGAGCAGGCAAGCAATGTGACACATCATCCAGGGCATAGTATGGCAATTTGTGTGGCAGTTTAGACAGAAGGGCACACAGGAAGGGTGTAGTAATTGGTCATTGAGAGAAAAATAAGGATAGAAAGAAAAAAACCCCACATCATCAGTAAAGAAAAGGAGATATTTCATTCTTCAGTTTGAATTAAAATGGAAGAGCTGACAGGAACAAATTCTCAAAAGCATAATCTGCCTGGAGAATCTGTGGGGATTGATTAAGCCCTGTAAGTAGTGAAATACATTATTGATCCATAAACCACAATTTCTATTGAGACTGGGTAAGCAAATTCCATACTTCAAAAAAGCCATCAAGTCTAACTGGCTTTTTAACCTAGCAACTAAGAAGTCTCAGAGCTAAAATAATTTCTCCTATTGCCACATCTTCTTGTAGATTTAGCCTATACATATTTACACAGAGAGGAAAAAGTGGTTACTGTAAACAGTGAACTGGAATAAAATTAAGCTGTAACTGTGCTTCGTGAGAAGTGGCTATAGCATTCCATACACGAAAAGCCAGATCTGTTTTTTGTCATCGAAAAGCAAAAAGGTAAATTAATAAACATAAAATATATATAGCAGTTATTTATTATCAGAAAAAACAGATTCTGGTTTTCATTTTCAGTGACAGATTGCTTGATACTTCAGCCAATGTAATTGAACTTAATGGAATTTCACTGGAACTTAATGGAGTGTTATCATCTGTTAACATTCATAGTAAATACCTCTGCTCTAACCAAAACCCACCCTTCTCATCAAAACTTGTCTAACTAATTCCTTTTATTGACATCAAGACCCTCATCTGTCAAGTCACTATAAGCAAAGTAATTTCTCTGGTTATTTGCAATGCCTGCTAAATGTACTGTTCCTCCTAACTTGTTAATTATGAAAGAGCTGTCATGCCAAATTTTCAACAGAATTCAGTAATAAGTATTGAAAAGTTGTCAAAGATCCTGTGTGAATTCTGTTTGAAGGCAAGTAGTTAAGCTTTCTTGAAAAGGAGATTTTGTTTATTTGTTTTAGTTTCCCCTAGAAAAATAACCAAATCTAGTTTCATGTGTCTATTCACATCCTCACAGGGCATTAAATCTTTTTTACACTGGCTTTTTGAAGGAAAGAACATGTACTTTTACATGTGAAAGAATGCATAATACCATTCCAAATAGGTACACATTCTGAAATGACATGCTGAAAGTATGCCTTACTTTCAGCACAGGACTCATCCTGTTAATTTCAGGCTATCCAGAAAGAATTCTGGAAAGTGTTAATTCAGTGTCACTTGCAAAAATATTCTTGTCTCTGCTCCTTATGCTTTGAAGTATCTAAATTATTTCACATGACATGCATTTTCTTGCTAAGAACTTTTAGCTATTAGTACTGATTATTAATAGTGGTGAATTCTACCTATTGTCTATCTGTATATTCTATCTATTCCTTCTATCAGCGAATTGTTTAAAAGAGTTTGTATTATTAGGAATTATCATTATGCCCATTCTTACATGAGTAGTGAGGCATTATGAGTTCAAAATAGTCATTAACAGCTACCGGCAGACAAATGGGAAAGCAATTGAATAAAATCTGCATTTAGAGTCACAGTTCAATAGCCTGCCCTGTCTCTGACAGGCCTTTGAAGTACTATTCCCACGAATCCATCACTCCTGCTTTTTCAGTCTGAAAGATGTCAAATGGTTCCGACAGTCCACTTAGAGAATGATTAGTAACAGAGGTTAACCATGCTCATGAGCAAAAACCTACTCTCCAAAACAAAGGTTAGGCATCTATTCATTGTGGTTTAACCTTGGCTGGTATCGCAGCCCACAGCATTTTTCCCCACAGCAGGGTGAGGAAAAGAATCTGAAGAGTAAAACTGTGACAACTAATGGGTTGAGATAAATACAGTTTAACAGGTAAAATAAAAATTGTGCATGCAAGCAACGATAAAGAATTCATTCACTGCTTCTCATTGTCAGTCAGATGTTCATCCACCTTCAGGAAAACAGAATTCCATCACATGAAATGTTTACTTGGGAAAATACTCCAAACTCTTCCTTTTCCTCCTTCTTCCCTCAGTTTTGATTACGGAGTGTGACATACCGTGTGGGATATACTTTTAGTCAGTTGGTGTAAGCTGTCCCAGATACGTCCTTGCCCAAATTCTTGTACACATTTAGTCTGCTAGTTGGGGAAGTAGCATGATAATCAAAGACCTTGACACTATGTGAGCACTGCTCAGCAATAATTAAAGTATCAATGTCTAATCAACGCTGTTTTCGTCACAAATTCTAAACATGGCACCACATGAGCTACTTTCATGAAAATTAAATCCCTAAGAGGAAGAAAAGACTTGTACATTGCATAACATGGCAAAGAGCAAAACCATCTGCAACCAAAGAGGGGACAGTCATAGTGTCACCAGTCATAGTGACAGCCCAGTTGTAAGAAAATATTTACTGAAATATTTTAGCAATTTCCACACGGGATAGCTAATCTTTTTATTTGATTCAGTGCATTAAAGGAAAAAGTGAGGTATTTTAATAAGTTCTGACAGTTATAAAGGGGATTACCATTCAAAATATTGTTGAAAGACTGATATGTGTATTTTGTGGTCAAGTTGGGCCAAGAGTCTGAAGTACAGATGAAAACTCTCTTCCCCTTGAAGAACCTGCAATGATCACAAAACTCAGAAAGTGTAGTTTGGTAGCAACAGGATGTAAAAGGCAAATCTCTTATAATTAAACAGATATTTAACATATCATTGCTATTTTTTAAAAGAACATTATCTAATCAACTAAATCATGGCACCAAGTGCCACATCCAGTGTCTTTTTAAACACCTCCAGGGATGTTGACTCCACCACCTCCCCAGGCAGCCCATTCCAATGCACATGCGCAGCTTGAGACTGTGTCCTTTTGTTCTGTCACTGGATGCCTGGGAGAAGATATCAACCCCCACCTGGCTACCTCTTTTCAGGTAGTTGTAGAGAGCAATGTGGTCTTCCCTGAGCCTCCTCTTCTCCAGGCTGAACAACCCCAGCTCCCTCAGTTGCTCCTCACAGGGCTGTGCTCCAGCCCCCTCACCAGCCTTGGTGCCCTTCTCTGGACACGTTCAAACACCACAACATCTTTCTTAAATTGAGGTACCCAGAACTGGACACAGTACTCAAGGTATGGCCTAAACAGCGCTGAGTATAGGGACAGAATGACTTCCCTGGTCCTGCTGGCCACACTATTCCTGATACAGGCCAGAATTCAATTGGCCTTCTTGACCACCTGGGCACACTGCTGGTTCATGTTCAGTTGCCTGTCAACCAGTACCCCCAGGTCTCTCTCTGCCTGGTGACTCTCCAGCTACTCTGTCTCCAGCCTGTAGTGCTGTATGCTGTTTCACTTTAGCACATTTCTGCAAAGCCAGACTAAGATTTTGATTTCTGCAATTAATAATCCAGGAAAAAATGTATCTAATTTTTTGTTGGGAAAACAGTAAGGTAACATATGTATGTTTGCTTGCTTATCCATAATTTCTGAGAAAAAACAAACAAACAAACAAAAACCCTAAAAGAAACCAAAAGCAACCAAGCAACCCAAAGAAAACAGAAAAGTGATATAATGCTGAGAGTAACACAAGAAAAATATTTAAAATTTCCTATGTCATTTATATTTATGATTATTATGATTACATAAAGTAGAAAGAGAGGAATTTTTAAAAAAGATATTCAAAGACCGAAAAAATTAAATCCTAAGCAGTCTTTTTAAATGATACAACTCACTTCCCATTATAATGGTTGCATCCTTGAAATACTGTTGAAAGAAAACATTTCTGTCTATCCATACACATGATAGATCTAACAGTTTATAAAGCTCTTTAGTAATACAGATAGTATAGGAAAGTGTTAACCCTGGAGCTAAAGTTCTGTTCAGGTAGAATCATATGCAGTAGAGAAAATGGGTATGTCAAATACTCTAATTAAAATGTATCGGGCAGTCTGTCTCTCTTGAACATAAACATATTCAACAATTTTAATTAAGGATTTTATGTGTGAAAATGCCAGTTTTCAGTTTCCTTTGATTTTTTTGTGTGTGCCATGTCTGGAGATCAGACAAGGGAATTTACCCCTCGCATGAAATCACCGCTGCACTGGCAGCTGGAAGGGTGTGACAAAGTGCAGTGACATTTACAAATCCTTCGATTGCCAAGGATGATTGTATGCTCTGGTTATTCAGAGGAGTGTTTATTGTTTCCTTGTAGCAACTGTAAAAGTGTTAGTCATCATATTAAATGTGCTCAGAAGAAAAGGGTACAATAAAGGTGAATTACCTAGTCTAGAAATATTGGAAGTGAAATCTAGGACACTAACTTGCTTGGACTCCTTTTTCAATGTTTGAAACTACAAGCAGAGTTCTAATCACAACTACCTATTACCTTCATCTGATGTTTGAAACTACAAGCAGAGTTCTAATCACAACTACCTATTACCTTCATCTGATGGCACTATTTCCAGCCAGCAAATCCAACCCAACTGACATAGATGCCTTCTGAGCAGAGTTTTTTTGTCTTTCCTAGTTACTATGGTCATATACCTTATCAGTGACACTTATGAGTGGAGAAATCACCTTCTTGCTGCTGAAAGTCACAAGCTTCAATTTCCACTCTCATGGACATCTCCATGACACCCTCCACATTCTCAAGTATGTCCTCAAGCTCTACTCCACCCCTAGAGTGTCTGCAAATAATTTGTGGGCCTTCCAATCATCGTCCTTGATTGTATACAGTCTGGTCGTTGCTTCTCTCAGGTAAGCATCTACAAAAATTATGTGCATGATTCACAGATAATGCCACTAAAACCTCCACTCTAAGGACAAGGTCTGCACCTGAACCACAACAGCCAGTTTTACTGGCACAGTTGGTCACTTTACAATGTCATCACTAACAACATACTGTGTCCTGCAGACCGAGCAGCTCAAGGCCTCCTTGGTGCTCCCTACCACATCAACAGCCAAATCCCCATTTACTCATTCTGTTAAGCATGAAGTTATTAAAGAGGTGTAACTGACACAAACCTTTTCTGAATCATGATGAAACTTCCAGTTAATACTCTCAAAATATTTTGCTTAATTGGGTGAAAATTATGTTTTAAACTATTTGTGCCTTTGGAAGGAAAACCATCTCAAGCCGTATTGGCACCTTGGAATTTTCTGCTTGTTTGTCTACAAACAATACACAATCTTACAGCTGACCTGAGAATTTCAAAGTGCGTGATGATCTCATCTCAAACTGCAAAATATAGAAGGCATATTTATCCTACGTCACCTCCTCAAATGTAAAATTAATATATAGTATATGACATATGAAATCAGAAATAGTATATATATTAAAATGTATGAATATATCAATCCAAGTATTAAAATTATACACTTTCTTGCATGTGTTTCTCCTTTCCATGAGAGAATTGCAAATGTCAGTCATATTCTTAAATGTATAAATAGAAACTAGTACCTAATACAGTCACAAATGAGTCAGTACAACTGATTTACAGTTTTCCTCAGATTTAGAAATATTTTGTTTTTTCAAAAGATTGCAAGCTGCTCCTACTCTATGGGACTGGGTGGCACCATCTGCCTTCAGTATGCAGTTGTTATCATTTTGCACTCATGGGCATTTTATAGCGGCAGCTCTGCAATTAGATGACAATCAGTGAGTTGTCCAGTTTTGAAGGAACTAGTTCTGTAGAAAGCAATGCACCTATCACATCTCTGTGCAGATGTTTTGTGCAGATGGTACAATGTTTTTTAAGGAGTTATAAATAAAGACCCTCAGTCTGATGGCATGTGTATGCATGACTTGAAGAATGGCTTTAGTCTTCTTTACCTTTCCATAACTAGTTGTGAAAATTATTTTGAACTTTTATTTCTCGTGTTATTTTAATTCTTATAAAAAAACTGCTTTAGTGAGGATACCCAGAATTATCAACAGCCTGAGACCAACTTTCTAAAATGTAACCTTATACATGAATGATTTTCTTGACTGCAATGAACTTCAGGTAATATTTAAATAAAGGGAGAAAAAAGGAGCCCAAATGATAAAAAAATTAATCTGTCAAATTAATATGATTCATCATTCCAAGGGCTCAGCTTCTGAGACTATTCTGTCTCATCTGGTTCTACATTGTCATTCGACTACATCTTAGGCCCTAAGAGATCTATTCCATATATATTAATTTGTTAGCTGGAACATACATACTTTAGCCAAATATTGAATGCTAATATAATGCCATGACTATTCTGCTGACCTATTTGGTGTAAGATTATATTTCTTTTGAAAGGTCACACTTCATATGAATGGCAGGTACATTATAAAATGTACTGTTGTCTCCCTTCATATGTATAGCTAAGGGACACAGTTAAATTAATTCTTGCCCACAATGAAGAACTAAGTTTCTGCAGATGCAAACCAAATGCAGCTACCTCACACTATGTCTGCTTAAGTGCTCAAAAAGTATTAAAACACTTCAAAACATTCACTCAAGCTGGTGTTCCACCTTTAAGCTACGCAAGGTCTATAGTTAGGTGCTTGCCTAAGCTCCCAGAGTCACAGTTTTCCACGTTTGAATCACAGAGATGCTGGGAGAAATGAGAAAATTTTACTTGCACCCCAACCCTCTAGGCATTTGTGCCTGAGAAGAAACCAGAGCGATAAACATTTTCAGAGCAACCTGTTGGAGTGGTGTCAGAACAAAGCACAGATGAAGCAAAGCTAATCTATTTATAAAGCCTTCAGCTGAGAAGCATGTACAAATCAGACAGATTTGCTTGAGCTCTGCCTTCATACTCTGTAAGAGCTGATGCTAATGTACTTGAGCTAGTGATTCTAGGAGAGTTTGGAACACATGGTGCTCCCAAAAGGACATAGGAAAATAATGTCTTGCAGTGACTGAATTTAATTGATGTACATCTCAGTCTCTTTAGCCTTTTCCAGTTAGATCTCCTGTTTCGTAGCATTTGAGAATTTAATCACTGCGGAGGTTCAAAGCTGTTTCATTACAATCTAAGTACAAAGAGTGAGATAATCTGTTATCATTTTGCCAATTTCTTTGAAAGAAATATCTCTCAAGAGACATCTGCATCAATATAAAATAATGGGAGGAAAAGGCAATAGTGATAAGTACTTTGGGGTTTTGTTTGTTTATTT
>VWYK01034948.1:2280-15578 GCA_013399775.1 Semnornis frantzii
GACCCACTCCAACAGTTCCATGTCCTTCCTGTGCTGGGGGCTCCAGAACTGCACACAGGACTCCAGATGGGGTCTGAGGAGAGCAGAGTAAAGGGGCAGAATCCCCTCCCTCGCCCTGCTGCCCACACTGCTCTTGCTGCAGCCCAGGACTCAGTTGCTGTCTGGGCTGCACTCACACTGCAGGCTCATCTTGAGCTTTTCATCACCCCAGACCCCCAGGTCCTTTTCCTCAAGGCTGCTCTCAGCCATTCCCCACCCAGCCTGGATTTGTGCTTGGGATTGTGCCTACCCAGGTGCAGGACCTTATACTTGCCCTTGTTGAATTTCATGAGGTTGGCTTGTGCCCACCTCTCCAGCCTGTCCAGGTCCCTCTGGATGGCATCCCTGCCCTCTAGCAAGTTGACTGAAGCAGACATAACCTTATTTAGTCAGCATTTACAGCATTTTTGACAGAGTTCAAGGGTGAAATAGTTTTACTCCATTGGATCTTAGAGTTACTCAAGAATGTAAAACCCAAATTCAGAGGCTAAATTTTTGAAGCAAAAAGGAACTGCACTTGATTTGATTTAGATGTCTGTAAAGCCAACTATAGCCACATCTATCTTGGGAATTGAATGTGAAATATTTTCATTACTAATCTGGTGGAAATACTTTATGATTTTGGCATGCCTACTCTCAGATTAAAAGATATTAACAAGAATGGGTTTATTCTTCTTCTCTATTTCACTGCCTGTCTATAAGTGTCTCTGTGAAGCTGTACTATCAAATCATGACAGTGTAATTGGGTAGCCCAAGATGTCTGCCTCCCTTTAAAAGCTTTCTAGTAATCAGGATGAGGCCAAATTGCCAAGCATTGTGCCCACAGGTACTTCACAGCACAAAACTGGAAGTGTAGAATATTAAATCTATATGTTGTATTACATTAAATAATCAGCATTGATCTGAAATTAAATGTCTGGTCTTGTAGATGTGTAAATTGCAAATCAGGCAGCAGATCTTGTGAGGAGCATGAAATTTATCTGCCTGAAGATCCTTCATTAGCAGAGCAGCACCTAGATATGACAGCAGATGTTCAATGCTAGTCACTTCTGTATTTTCCAACCACTTCGCCCACCAGCCACTCACACAGTGACTATTTCCCAGGAGTGTTTTGCCAGACTGTCAAGCATTTACTTACTTGTTATACATAAGAGAGCTTCCCTTCCCAGCAACTTAGAGTAATAATGAGAAAATGAGGAAATATTCTCAGTTATTAGGCTATAGTGGAAGTACCCAAAATGCTCTGAACCAGTCTTATCTCTGGCTCCACAAGCAGGGGAGGACTACTTGAGAGCTTTACAGCAGACAGGCATTGCAAGGTTTAGCATGTGATCACTGTGTTTTTCATGGAAACTTGGCAGAATGTGGAAAAATCCCTCATTTTCTTACTCTCCCTTTCTGTTTTCCATACTTTCCTACCGTATGTGCCATATTCCGTTTCAGAACAGCAGCGAGTGACTTCAGACATTTCTCAGGGATTATCACACTTCATGGGCAGAGATAGAGGCAAGGCATCTAAAACCACCTCAGAAATGCTTTGCTTGGAGTATCTTCCTGCTCAAATGGGGCTCACAGTACTCCAGCTCACCTCCTTCCCCTGGAAACAGGCGGATATTGGAAAGAGGCAAGATTACAGAGTTATTCTTGTCCACAATGGAGAATCAAAGCAGCACAAACTACCTCCAAAGTAACTGAATCTGATTTCCAGGCTTGTTCAGCCTCCCTGAGTTATGTTAACTTTGACGAGAGGTAAGGTCAATCCACACCTAGCATCATAGAGTCAGCCAGGTTGGAAGAGACCTCCAAGCTCATCCAGTCCAACCTATCACCCAGCCCTATCCAATCAACTAGACCATGACACTAAGTGCCTCATCCAGTCTTTTCTTGAGCACCTCCAGGGACAGTGACTCCACCACCACCCTGGTCAGCCCATTGCAATGGCAAATCACAGTGTCTAGTCAGGTTCTTCCAGTAACCAGCTGTCACAGACTAGCTGTAGCTTACAGTTTTTCTCTGTGGTGTAGTTGATATTGAGAGATACAAATCTCCATTCTTACCTGCTGATGCAAAACTGTGATGGGGTCATTTAAAGACACTGATTTAAGCAATTTAGGTTCAGGTCAGATCCATCTATCCAGGATGTTCAAAATGATCTCCTGAGTTGTTTTCCTGAGATTTACTGAAAGAGGCCTAAAACACCCAAATGTACTTCAGAGGTCACTTCTGCATTAGTGAACCAGGCTCACTCCAGATGGAGAGGAGATGTGGCACTTTGCCTAGACAAGAGCTCCAGCTTTCTGTGGGCAGTTCCCAGCACAGGCAGTCATGAGCCAGAACACCTGCCTTTTACAGCTTTGCTTCCCAGTAATTACTCTGACTTAACTCCTCTGCTGATTCCCTTTCTTTAATTTGGCCTTTTCCATTATGAGGACATGGTGTGGGAGTCACAAAAGTGATTGCTACTCAGTGGGCACACCCTTTGGCTGCCATGCTCCTGTGGGTAGTTTTAATGATATTCAATGCTGCTTAATGTATTTGTTAGGTATAACAGAATCACAAAATTGGTTTGGTTGGAAAAGACTTTTAAGATCATCAAGTCCAACCACTCTTTAACTCTGCCAAGTCATGTCCCTTAGCACCACATCTGTGTGTGTGTTATCTCAAACTGTAAAGACAAGGTAACTAGTTCTGCTATATCCTCCACCTGCAAAATGATGGACTTGTTGTAAGGGGATGGGGTAATTAATTAATGCGAGATGATATATAAAAATATTAACAGTTTATTAATATTAAATATTCAGAACTCGCATCACCCCGAGCACCATTTAATAATAATATTAACAGGCTCTTAGCAACATTATGGAAACTATGTACAGGTTATAACAGAATCTGGAAATAGTTATTAATATATACATTAATTAAACTCGATATGAACTGGAAGAGAAGGCTTTGCGGTCAGTACGCTGCTTGCTCACTAGATAAGCATAGGACATAAGGAGCAACTTTCTGCTTAGGGCAGAAGGCAATTAATAATTCCAAGAGGCTTTGGCATTTACCCACAAAATTATTATCTGACAGTACCCAAGGCAGGGTTGCTGTTGGTAGCCGTCAGCGGCTTTAGAGTCTCCCCTGGGCTTCTGGGGAAGGAGGCAGACGATCTCTGACCTGTTCCTGGCTCTCTGGACGATCTGTATTCTCTCCAGGGCTTCCGTCTGGGCAGAAGGCTTTCAGGTACAGGCAGGACGTCTTGCAGTCACGCTGGCGGTGCAGGCCAAATGCGTGGAGGTATCACAGGCACAGGCACAGCACACTGTGTAATGGCAAAGGCCTCTGTGCTCTCTGCTGACCTCCCTTTTATCCACTGCAGCCCGAGACCAATGGGCCTTTGGACACAGGACAGCCAATGAAATGGCAGTTAGCCAAGATTTGCCCGTATTAGGTGAAGCCATAGGCTTGCTTTACCCTTCTTTGGGAAGAACACAACCCTGCACAAGGCAACCCTGTGCACCTTGTTTACCACAGGGTCTGGGCAGGCAACGGACCCCAGACTCAGTGGCACCAGGCCCTTTGTCCCTTTTCCTGCCGTTGCTCTCCCCGAAACTGCAGGAGGGAGAGCAGAAAAATATGCCTGGGCAAGTCAGGAAAGGTATAAGCCAAATTTGGCCTGCCTAGGCCTACCACGACACTTGTGTGAATGTAAGTGGGTGCAGAATTTGGCCCTAAATCAAGAAAGATCTTTGATTTTTAAAACTATCTGTGCAAAGGTTTGTGTGTGCTCTCTGGGTAGCATCCAGCACAGTGAAGCCCATTTTCCCTTAAAGTGGTGTTCAAATAGAAGTATTATAAAGCAATAGGAGTTAAAAGACTTCTAAAAGGTCGTGTGACCCAGAACAAGAAAACTATCTGCCTCAAAGCATTGTCACTTGCAGCAAAGTGTTTTGACTTTTGTAAATATAATGGGAAAAATAGCCTTTTTTTCTGGTTACTCCCTGAGCTGTTGTGCTCCATCAGTCCTTTCTCACCTTAATTTCACCCCTCTCCTAGTATAAATTCAATTTCCTTGCTCAAGAACTGTCTTATCTTTGGCATAAAAATTCAATTCATACACCAGACTTTGTATAGCTTATACCTCACAGGCTCCTTACAAACTTCACGGCTACATGCTGAAGATACAGCAAGACTGAAAAGGTGGAAAATCATTTCTACTTGACAGGGGTGGGAGAATAAGAACTCAGGTTTCCATCTTCCACCATGTTTTTATGACGTGACACAGTATTTTCTCATGTTCCCCACTTTGCTTTTCCAAACTATCCAGAAATTGTCAAGGCATTGGCATTATATTTTCCCATTTTTGCCTAGAAAAAAATGGTCAAAAGATGCAGCAATGGCTTTTATGTTCTGTAACAATGCTCTTGGTAAAGTGGGTTTTAATAATTTCCATGCCTGCAGAGGCCTGGATTAGAATATATATCATGAAAACAATTTCCTATCAGTTTGAGTAAAGGGCAAGGGTGAATTTTCCCCTTGTGAACAAGTGTTTGCTGGAGAGTGTCTCAATGCACCTAAAAAGTCTGCACTCCTCTGCTGGAACATGTAGCAGAGAAATTTGGATGCAAGAAAATGGATTTTTAAAAAAAAGAGAGTGGAGACCAGAAAAGGGCAAAGGGAGCAGAGAGATCTCAGAGAGCTTCTCTGCAGAACTATTTGATGCCTTGTAATCAGAGATCCTCTCATCTTCTGGACAACTGTGCTGGAAAATAGCCAACCATCACTAGCTGCTTATGAGAAAAGATCACCAATTCATCTTTTTAAAGCTCAGTTTTTCCACACTGCTGGATTTCAGAGACCACTAAATTGGAGGCTTCATGTCAGCACAAGCTTCCCCAACCTTCTCCAGCAAATTCACATTCTTCAGTTGTCCCTCTGTACTTCGTGCTCATTCAGAGCCCTTCCAAAGGGATTTCTTACTTGGGTAGCTCGGTATGTGGTCACCAAAATGGCATAGCCTAAAAAAAAAAGGTGGCATTTATTTGTATTTTAGTGAAAACACTTAAACTTCAAGTAGGAACACAGCTGAATGGAAAGAGGTCTCAGTTTACTGTTAAGTTCTGTATATTTGCACTGGTAGAATAACTCATTCTTCACAATTGAATGGGCAGCGGCCATTTGCCAGGGAGACCTCTAGAACTGCATCAGGGCAGAAAGCTGGAGATGCCAAAGTTACCTTCTGAATGACTTGCTTCTCGTGTTAAGTAATAAGGAGCACATCAGTCCTCCTGTTGCCCACAAAGCCCAAAGGACTGCTGTGATATGGACAATGCAGGACTATTTGTTCTTAATATTTATGAGTAAAAGAATTGGAGTTGTCTTCCCTTATGGAGTATCAGGCCTCTCCTTTGAAATCATCAGTAAACAACAATCTTGATATAACAACTTAAGGGAGGGTGATGTGTTCTTTACAGTTTTCTTGGTGGTTCTGACTGCTGTGCCAAACCCCACTGCAGCACACACAGGAACTCTTTCAGAAGCAGGATGATATGAAACTCTGTGCAACGGAGATAAGAACCTCTATTCCAGAGATGAGGAACCACTGTGCCAGGGGAGCATCACTCTGAGTCAGGCAAGCTAGTAAGCCTGCTGGTGGATTGGGAGCACCCAGGCAGCCAGGCTGCTTTCTTGGCAACGTTTGTGCCTTAGCTCCAGGAAGAGCTGAAGTATTTCTGGCCTGGGCTATTAATGGATAAAAAGCATGTGAACTTCAGCCATCAGTCTGCTGCATAATGTCCTGGGGCAAAGATGAGCAAAGGAGCACTTCAGAAAAGAAAAGTGGGGGAGAAAAAGACAAATGGAGCCAAGTGGGGTCTGTATTTTGTTCTTATATTTCTACTGGCAGAAATGCTGCTACGGTCTTTTGCAAAGCTTCAGAGTTCTCATTTTACTGTGAATAATTCTTGGATCGAGCAATCAAAATGTAGGTTTAAAAAAACTGAAGAGATTCAGAATATGGAAATTCTTATGGCACTAGACAATCCAAATATTTTTTTTTTTAAACTTCGAGATCTTGCAAACAACTTCTTCTGCCTTATTATTTGTACTCTATGATTAAGTCACTGTGAAAGATACAGGACATTGCTGTTTATCTGTCTAAACTCTTATTCTGTTTCAGTGGTCTCAATATTTCTTGATCGATAGCTATTAGTAAGTTCACGTTTTGGTGTAATCATGCATTCCAATTTTTGCCATACTAAATTCCCTATACTGAAAGCATTATGTTTTATTATTTTCTGAGAAGAAAGAGGGCTTCTGAAAAGCAACAATCAAGAAGCACCTGCTGTATGATTTTTATTTTATTTTTTTTTCTATTTCACTAAGCGAAAAGCAGGAAGAAGAAAACCTCTTTTGGCCTTAAGTAGAATATAAAAATGTGGTGCTCTAAGTGCTGTAATAGATATGTGCAGCAGAAGTCAGAAGTATTTGTTACTGAAAAAAAGAAAAAAAAATCAAATAGAGAACATCCCAACTTGGTTTCTGGACTTTTTTAAGGCCAAGGGTTTGTTTTTTCCCCATAATATTATTTTATTTTAAAAAAAAAAAAAAGAGAGAAAAACAAGCACCCAAACATTTGATATAACTTTCATTTTGCAGTATAATTCTTTTCAAATAGTTGAACTAGAAAAATAAGACAAAATGAAAAACTATATACATTTGAATATATTTTTGAGAGCCAAGTAACCATCTCGCATAGAGCTATTCACACTGGTTCCATTGCAGCCAGTGGGAATACAATGGTGTGGCATCTCTTCTTGATCTGTCAAGGTCAGTCATCTAAACAAGTATGTAAAAACCATACATTTGCAGGGAAAGACAATCTCTTAATTGCTAGTGGAGGCTGGTGACATCTGAAAGTGGATAGGCAAAACTGTCATAGGGCCAAGACCAGAGTCAGCTCAGAGCATCTGGTAAAGATCACAGTGTGTTAAACTCGCATCTGCCTGTGCTGCAGAGCCTTGTCTGCTAACTGCAGTCCTCTGGAGCAGACTGCACAAACAAATGGGGATTTTGAGAGCACTCATTAGGTGGCTGCTTTGCAAACTCCATTCTATATCTTCAGCTTTAGGGCAGTATCAAACACTCCAGGGGATAGATAGTTATTCTGAAGCACTTCTGTTTAGATTGTGTAAAAGCAAAAATACTACTTAGGCTTTCTCTTTCATGTTTGGGTATATATGTATGTATTACTCATCATGCAGAATCACAGAGCCATAGGATCTGTTCAGTTGGAAAAGATTTTTTAAGATCATCAAGTCCAACCATCATCTAGCTCTACCAAATCTGATGCTAAACCATGTTCCTCAGCACCACATCTCTGCATCTTTGAAACACCTCCAGGAATGGGGTTTCTGCCACCCACCTGGGCAGCCTGTTCCAGGCTTTGAGAACCCTTGCAGTCAAGAATTTTCTTCTAATGTCTAATCTAAATCTCCCCCTGGGGTGAGTCTGTTTCCTCTCCTCCTATCACTTGTTACCAGGGAGAAGAAATCAACACCCACCTTGCTTCGGTTGTAGAGAGTCTCCTTTACTCCAGGCTGAACGCCCCCAGTTCTCTTAGACACTTCTCACAAGACCTGCTCTCCAGACCCTTCACCAGATTTATTGCCCTTCTCTGGACCCACTCCAGCACCTCAATGTTCTTCTTATGGTGAGGGCCCCAAAACTGAACACAGGACTCCAGATGTGGCCTCATCAGTCCTGAGTACAGGGGGGACAACCACTGCCCTGGTCCTGTTGGTCACACTATTGCTGATCCACGCCAGGATGCTGTTGGCCTTCTTGGCCATCTGGGCACACCACTGATTCTTCTTCAGCCAGCTGTCAACTAGTAACCCCGAGGTCTTTCTTTGCTGGGCAGCTTTCCAGCCACTCTGCCCCAAGCGTGGAGTATCCATGGAGTAGTTGTAACCCAAGTGCAGGACCTGGCACTCAGCCTTGTTGAATCTCATACAGTTGGCCTTGGCCCACTGAACCATACAAAGATCCCTTTTTGTGTGTGCCTGTAAATTACGAGTGTTGAACAAGTAACTGTAGATTTATATAATTAAATTTTACTGAGAGTCGCAATAAATGTTAGTAATTAGAGCCCTTGGAAGGACTAGCAAGCAAAATCACGAAGCCATGGAAAACATCCTCTTTGTTTTGGGTTTGTGGGGTTTTTTAAATTCAGTTTAATAGGCATTAGCTGTACAAAATGCCATGTTATGATGTCCTCCTTAGCAGGCAAGCAAGATATCAGCACACAAACAGGCTGAGAGACCTGGCGTCGTTTAGCCTGGAGAAGAGCTGACTGAAAGGGGATCTTCAGTGTGCATATTAATACCTAAAGAGTGGAGATCATGACAATGGGGCCAGGCTCTTTTCAGTGGTGCCCAGAGATTGAATAAAGGGCAGTGGGTACAAACTAGACCACTGGAGGTTTCACTTGAAGTTTCACTGGAACTTAAGGAGAAACTTCTTCCCTGTGAGGGAGCCAGAGCACTGGACCAGGCTGCCCAGAGGTGGTGGAGTCTCCTCTGGAGAGTTTCAAAACCCACCTGGATGTGATCTTGTGCAACCTACCCTAGGAGAACCTGCTTTAGCAGGGGTTGTTGTGCTAGATGACCTCCAGAGGTCACTTCCAACCTCCACCATTCTATGCTTCTACAAAACAGCATGTGCAGTAAAACAACCTCAGTAACATGTAAAGCCTTTATCAGAGTTTCTGCTGAAGGTCTTTTCTGCCTGCCTGCTAATATAGCAGGGTAGGGTTGCAGCAGTTAATCATCTGAAGAGAGGACTCTTCAAAAGGTTTTATGGGGATTGGTGGAGGCATTAGTGCCACAATTCTCCAAATGGCTGGCTGGGCCCTCAGAAACAGGCAGAAGCTGTGCAGCTTCAGTTCCCTCTCCAGTTTTTGGGCATCCCTTTTGGTGGTGTAAGCTTAAGAAATGAATGTGAGAGAATCTAGCATTACTCCCAGCTCAGGCTGAGTTTACCAGGAAAAGACTGATGCCAGTGGGGAGATTGGGGTAGTTATGGACAGAAGGAAATGCAACAGGAGAACATAACTAAGGCAGAGGCACAACTCCACCACCTCCCCTCTGTGAGTAGTGATGACACAGGCAAAACTAGGCAGGCATGGGATGAAACAGTGCTTAGTCTGATTAACTTATTTTCCTATATGACCTGTCCTGATTAATTCAGCAACTAACTGATCATTTGTGCTGCAGAGGTCAGGTGAGGTGGAGAGAAGAGGGGCTAGGACTTGGGCTGTCATTTGGTGTAAAAGTGTTAGGAAAAGTCCTGAGAAGCAGAGAAGGGTTGGGGAAAGCTGACAAAGTGGCAAGCTTAGGAGAGAGCTTCCTCTCTAGCAACTCCTATCTAGCAGAAGCTACTTGATGCCTTGATTTTAGAAGGTAAAAGCTCCTCAGAGCTGAACTTGCATTGAAGCTGTTTACTGAAAAGTTAAAGGGCCCTGTATAATCCTTTAGTTGCTGTATCAGGTTGTTCTGGGGAAACAGTTGATTAATACACTATGTGGGGCTCAGATTTGACAGTATTCTGGTAACGCAGCTCCCAGGGCAGACGGCAGCTGAGGCAAAAACATTGCATCAGAAAAGTCACCTCATAAGAGAGTCCCACACAGTGAGGTTTGTAGTTAGATTTATATGCTGAGAACTCAAGGAATCACTGATGCTTCATGCAAGTGTCTCCAAAGCTTGGATTTAACTGGATCGTATGAACTGGGCGAGAAGAAACAGAAACAGCTTTCTAAAGCTGGAAAAAAAACAGGACAGGGCAGGAGTAGAGCAGAGGAAGAAATGATGTGTGATGCACATGGCATCTGATTTCAATATGATGACTTTTTCCACCCTCTTTGAAAATGTATCTGGAGTATGCCATTTGTTTTAATGGCCACAGATTGCTTGATTATTAAATTAAACATGACCTCTCTGTTCCTATCAACTTCAGAAAGGACTGCTGCTTTTGTAACTTTGTAGATGGTATTGTCAAGTAGATTTATAGCTCATTTATTCAAATAATTCTTACTATCTTCAAAGTTATTCCAACAAATCTGGCACCTTGCAGAAGCTTTGTACCTTTGCTGTAATATAAGTGTAGAGTTCGAAGATGTTTGCTTTTTTTCCTCACTCTGAGATATAATCTTTCTGTCCTTACCCCTATCTGTTTCTCCCTTGGTATTCTTGAGCTGCCAGTTTTAGTTCCTTGGATAGCACTGTGGTCTTTGAAGTCAGAAAAAAGAATGTATCTTTCCACATGATCAATAGGAATTTGGCCACCAAGTCCCCACAATGCTATTTTTAAAAATAATTACAGAAGTTTCCTCTGACAGAGAGAGGAGAATAAATTCTTGAATGGCTAAGCATTCATCAGATGAGGCTGAGATAAGCAGATAAAATAGGGAGGCTGGATCAAACTGCTGCAGCATTGAATTTTTATGGGTTTTACTTTAACATCTTCTGTTAGATGAGTTAATACTTGGCTGATTTGTACTGTATATTCAGGGCTTTTTTTGTTTCAACATATTCTTTCTTCTCTCAGTTTTTAATAACAAGTAGTGAAATGACAACATTTTCCCTTATATTGTAGCCTTGTTCCAGCTGAGACTGGCATGCAGAACTTAAGGGCCATCCAAATACCTCTTAAACACTGCCAGGCTTGGGACATTGACCACCCACAGTGTTTGACCAACTTCTTGGTAAAGAAATTCTTCTTAATATCCAGCCTGACCCTTCCCTGATGCAGATTTGAGCCATTTCCACACATCCTGTCACTGAATCCCAGCCAAAAGAGATCAATACCTCCCTATCTCCTTCTCAGAAAGCCACAGGGAGCCATGGCATCACCTCTCAGCCTTCTAGTAGACAAGCTCTAAGTCCTTGGCTGCTCCTAGGGCCTTCCAGCCTTTTCACCAGCTTCGTCATCCTCCTCTGAATGCATTCAAGGACCTTCACAACCTCCTGAAATTATAGGGCCCAAAACTTCACAGGTGAGGCTACACCACGCTTAATATGACAGAGCAATCCCCTCTGTTGACCAGCTGGTTGTGCTGTGTCTGCTGTCCCCTGACAATGTACCATTGTTTCTTAATTGAGTCTACTTGCCTACAGTCAGAGACCTCTATTTAGTCCCTGTAAATGAGGGAGATGCTGAGATCTGTCACTAAGTGCATGGAGCTGGGGAACCAGGGTTTTAGCAAATACCATATGGGTCCAAGTTTGCTTTTAAAATGTGAAGGTGTCTTCATCCTTAGAAATAAACCTTTTATAAATCTGCTTCTCCTAGGGTCTGTTTGAAACAGGCTGCCATGGGGAATTGTGGACTCTCTTCTCTGGAGGCTCTAAAAACCTACCCGGATGCTTTCCTGTGAGGACTGCTTTAGGTGATCCTGCTTTTGGCAGGAGGGTTGGACTCGATGACCTCTGGAGGTCCCTTCCAACCTCTAACATTCTGTGATCCTGTGAAAACCAGGAATGTGCAAGAGCAAGATTTTTCAGTATGTTGAATGATAGCAAATAATCAAACTGAAAACAAAGGCAGCCCAAATGGTTTCTAGCTTTAAAAATTGTCTCAGATGTGTTTAGGGGTGAAGTTTTCAACATATCTGTGTGTTTTGTCATTCTGTTAACTGCAGTCCCACTGTATTTTGATTTCATACATGCAGTTGCACTGGAACACCTAGCTTTTAGTTGTTTTAGCTTTTAGTGCTAAAACAACTGGAGTTATCTATGTGACAGATATAGTCCCTAAACAAAAAGAAAACCCCAGCAAAAGAAACAGTGAAAAGTAGGAAAATCAACCCCCCCCAAAACAAATGACAAAGAATTTCCTGTCCCACAGAGTATTTTGAGCCCTTGTTGTTACTCTTGATTGAGAAATGTTCATCTAGAGGGAAGTCCTTAAGGCAAATGCTGCCATCTAGAGAGAAACAGACAGAAAGTGCAAGATATCCTTGGCAGTAGGCTTTTCATTTCCAGGCAGCCCCAGGAGAAACCGGACAAGTGTCCACAGAATGGACTGCAGAGGCAGGGATGGGTGCTGTTGAGATGCTGTTCCAGCAGCCGCTGACTGAAAATAGTCAGAGGATTCCCACAGATACTGAGCAAAACCCACAGAAAATCCTGACTAAGGGGTTTCAGGCTACATCAAAGACAACGAATCCCTCTTCTTAGCCAGCTAAAATCATTTCATGTTGCACGGTGGGTTTTTTTTTTTCCCTTAATGTTTCCCTTATTCTGAGAAAAGCTTTTACTCTGTGTTTCTTTTGCTTAAAGGAAGAAGTGCAGAAGCTGACATTATTCACCAGTTATTGTCCGTCTGCCTTTTTGTTGTGTGCGTTGCAAAGCCTCTTGTGTTTACTCTCTAGCTGCTTTTGAGAATTAGGATTGCAAAATTCAAAGAGTACGACAAACACAAAGAAACCACTGAAAGTACCTGAAAGACAAGAAAGAAAAGTGGGGATTTACCTTGTCTCAGTATATTATACAGGCAGCTATATAAACATCCCTGTGTGTTCAAAGATCGAGCTATGCACGTTGAGCCTGAATGGCAAAACCAGATTCTTGTAGGCACTTTCAAAACTCTGCTAAGCAATAGCATTTCTCTGGGTATAATGATGATGACTCATTTTAAATGAGAGCCTGCAAATAATGCTACACATGCTGAACCTTGTTGTGCCCTTTTATGTCACTGGAATTATTTGGGCAGGGTTAACCATGAGCAAACCAGACTTCCAGGCTCAAACGTTCAAGTGAATAAGCAGAGTGAAAATAAGTTTACTTTTCCGGTTTCACAAATACATTTTGGCATTAGAGTGTAAATAATGGAATGAGCTGGCAAGTTCTCCTGGGGCTCTGTTTTTCATGACCACTGCTCTTTAATGTGGTGTGTTGTTAATGGAAAAATGTGTGTTCTGGATAATCCTGATAATGAGTACTGACAGCAGCTGAAGATGAGCCAGGTAGCCGAGAAAGCCAACAACATCTTGGCCTGTATCAGCAATACTGTGACCAGCAGGACTAGGGAATGGGTTGTCCCCTTGTTCTCAGCAGTGGTGAGGCTATGCCATGAGCCCTGTGGTCAGCACAGGGACCCTCACTACAAGAAAGATACTAAGGAGTGCATCCAGAGAAGGGCAACAGTGCTGATAAAGGACCTGGAGAACAGGTCTGATGAGGAGCACCTGAGGGAACTGGGGATTTTTT
>VWYK01034956.1:0-12287 GCA_013399775.1 Semnornis frantzii
AGAGGTGTCCCTGCCTGTGGGCATTTTGACAACCCTTTCATAGACTCACTCCTCTGATACATTTAAGCTGTCTGAAGTGAAAAAGCAGCAAACTTGCATCAACCAGGAGGAGCCCAGTTTGTGTCTGTAGCAGATAACAGCCTCTGAGCTGTGCTTCCTGGTGGATGGAATCACAGAATCATTCCTTAAGATGTTCAGCCATCCCCTAACTCTGCCAAGGCTCAAGTGTGTTCCTCAGCACCACAGCTCTGCCTCTCCAAAACACCTCCAGGCATGGAGAATCAACCACCTCCCTGAGGAGCCTGTGCCCAGGCTTTGAGAGTCCTTTCTGGGAAGAAGTTTTGTCTAATATCCAATGTAAACCTCCCCTGGTGCAACTTGAGGCTATTTCCCCTCATACTATCCTTTCTTACTAGGGAGAAGAGACCCTCCCCACCTCTCTCCAACCCCTAAGGTCAGGACTCTCCAGACACTTAGCTCACCGGAGTAGCTCCATTGTTGTGTACCCTGCTCCCTTTGCAAACTGCTGAGTGTTCTTTGAGCCCCCAATTTAGTGCAGTGAGGAGCAGCTGTTCTGCTTCACACCAACCAGGATGATCCAGACACTGAAGTTGTCTTCTGTCTGACAGAAGAAAAAAAGAGGATAGTGTCACTGTCCTAAATCTTGTTCTGCTTCTTTGGGGCTGTTCTTGGTCTGTGGAACTTCTAAAAATCAGAACGAGTTGACTTCTGATTCTGTTGCCTGAGCATGCTAATGGCTTCCACTCCTAAACTCTCTTTCTCTTTTAGATACTGGTGACATCAAATGACTCCAGAATCAGGTTGTATGACCTCAGAGACCTGTCTTTATCTATGAAATACAAAGGTTACGTCAACAGCAGCAGCCAAATCAAAGCCAGCTTTAGGTAAGACAGCCTTGTCCCAATGGCCTGGTTGGGTTGGGAAGTGCTGTGGCTGAAGCCCAGGAGCTCTTCCTCATGTAAATAATCTTTGTGCCTTGGCATGAAGCTGAGCCTCTCAAATGTCACTTGACTCACAATACCAAGGGAAACAAAGGTTCTGCTGCCTGTGTTCAGCCCACATCTGGGGCTGAACTCCAGCAGTAGCTCTGTCACCTGGTGATGCCTCATCTGCAGAGGAGGGGAATCAGGAAAAGGAGAGAGGCTCTCAGAGGTTGGAATAAAAATGGATTCAGTGAAACACACAAATCATTATCAATGTCAGTATAAAGTATGCAAAGTTCTATTAAGCCCAGCAAAAGTACAGTGTTACAACAAATGGGTAAACAGTCTTTGGGGTCAGGAGGAGGAAGAGGAGGAGCAGAATCAGAGCCCGAGCAGAGGCCTCAGCAAACTTCCCCCTTAACACTAAGTGCGATGCTGACGGTTGGGACTCACCTGCAGCCAACTCCAGTCAGCTCTCCTTGCTGACTCAGAGCTGCTGGTGGCCTGCAGCCTGTGGCTGGCCTGGGATTGTGTCCCAGCAACCCCTGGACAGTGCCTGTGAGCAGGGAGATTGTGTGATCCAGAATCCTTCCGTCCTGCCAGCACAGTGTAAGTCTGCTATGAAATGCAGGAACTCCGCTGGCACTGGTGAGGCTGCCACCACAGTTCCTCCATGATAAGTGGGGTTTATTTTCCTTATTTCTGTCAGGTGGTGGTGTGGATGTGTTTGTCACCTCTGTTGCCCAAGGCTGTTGGTCGCTCTGTGTGTCAGCACTGTCAGGAAACAGCCTGCCAGTCTGAGCTGGAATGCTTCTTCCTCTGTGCTGGTTCTCAGATGCTTTTCCAAGTTTCTTGCTGGATCTGTTCTGGAAATCCTGAGGTTGAAGCAAGCAAAAGAGAAGGAGCAGGAGGAGAGGAACGTTTGTTCTGTTCCCTCTGAGTCTTGCAGAGACTGCAGGGGAAGAATGCCTGAGTTACCTGTTTAACCTGGATGTTGGAGCAGAGGAGGGCAGCAGTGCTTCAGGAATAATGTCTCCATGGTCAGCTCTTGGCCTCTGAAAGCATCTTAAAGGCTGAGCCAGGGTTTCACAGCATGGCCCAGGTTGGGAGGAACCTCTGGAGGTCATCTTGTCCCCTCCTCAAGATTAATTTCCCAAATGAAGTCATCTCTACTTCCAGGGCTGTAGCATAGTTAGCAGCAGAGATGAGCAGTGTGGCACACTGATGAAGCAGGTAACTCCCAATACCTGAGCTGGCTTTGCAGGTGCTGTTTTGTCCCTGTCAGTGTGCAGTGTGTGCTCACCTGGCCACAAGTCACATTGAATGCCTCTCATCCTCCACCTGTGTAGGACTTTGGGGTTTTGCTGATTGGATTGTAAGCAGTTCCTGTTGGCTCAGATCTTCACACAGCTCCCAGCCTCCAGCAGATGCAAAATGCACCTAAAAGCCATGCAGGATTCTCATTGCTGAGTGTAGCTGTTAGACTAACCCCTGTGCATGCTCCAGCTGCAGGAGGACAGCTTCTCTGTGCTTTTCAGAACTAGTTCTGCTGCCAGAGGGAGAGCATCCTGACACCTGCATGCACACTCAGTTAAGGACTGTGGATATCTGAGTCGCTAAAATAAGGGATGGGTTGGAGCTGCGCACCTGTAAAGCTGCAGGCCAGCTGGAGGGCTGCCCCAGTGGTCACCCAAGCAGCTCAGAAGTGTCATTTTGTCCTTCTTTGCCTCTCTAGCCACGACTTCACCTACATTGTAAGTGGCTCAGAAGATAAATATGTTTATATCTGGAGCACATACCATGACCTGAGCAAGTTTACGTCCGTGAGGAGAGATCGGAATGACTTCTGGGAGGGCATTAAAGGTAAGGAGCAGCTTTTGCTCTTGGCTTCAGCAAGAAGTTAGTGCTGTCTCCTGGCTTTCATTTGCTCAGCAGTGCTGTTCATTTCGTTTGAACGAGTTGTTAGCAAGAGACAGCATCACTGGGGATCTGCAGCAGAGAACCTTGTCCATAGGACAGAGGCATGGTTGGGATGGCAGGAGTCAGTAGTTAAGAACTGGTCCACCTTCAGCCAGAGGCTCTGAAGGACTGGACTGCTTGGCTGGCACAGCTTGATTGGCACAGCTTGATTTTAGAAGTGTAGAAATTAATTATAATAACGAGGATGATGATAATCATAAATACTACTAATAACCCAACACTCATGTCCTCCTCTCACAGAGTTTTGGGGAAGCGCAGGGCCCAAAACTCTATCAAACATGTTTTGAGGCTCTTCCCATTTATTTTGGGGCACTCAGAGGAACTTCTGAGACACTTAAAACCTATAAGCCTTACAGGTTATAAAAACTTAATAAGCCTTAGAGGTTATAACCCCCTTCCCCCACGGTGTTAAAAACCTCATAAAAGCTTAAAGATTTAATTACTCCTTGAAGGAGGAGCTTAAGTGGTGCCACCAGCACTGAGATCCTTGGCTGTTTCCTCCCATGCATGCCTGCTCTTGCAAAATGAAGCAGCCCTTGGCTTGTCTTTCTGCAGCTCACAACGCTGTGGTCACCTCTGCCATTTTTGCTCCCAATCCTGGCTTGATGGTGGCACTGGAAACGTCTGAAAAGCAAGAAGCTGAGAGTAAGGGAGAAGATTCTGAAGCATCAGATACCATACCCTCTGGTAGGTGTTTCAGATGAGCTCTCCTTGAGGAAAAGATTCTGCAGCGTGGGAGGGAGATGCTCTTGAGAGGCCAAGGCCTTGGAGTGGCATGGGTTATGTGGACCTGCCTCAGCAGCTGCTGCATTCTTAAATCCTGAGAGAATATGAAGTGAGTGGCACAGCTGCTGTCCTCTGGACTTGAGGGGTATTCTTTTTACACTTAAGCTATTAGGAGGTAGAGCTGTACCAACATGCAATGAAAAAGTCTCTTTCTTGGGAAAGCAGAATCATAGAAATGTTGGGGTTGGAAAAAACCTCCAAGATCATCAGCTCCAAGCAGCAACACAACCCCACCATGGCCCAGCTGCCATGGCCACAGGTTTCTTGAACACCCTCGGGGATGTGGACTCCACCACCTCCCTGGGCAGCCTGTGCCAATCCCTGACCACTCTTGCACCAAAGACATTTTTCCTCAGCTCCATCCTGGCTCTCCCCTGGCACAATTTCAGGACATTTCTGCTCCTTCTATCACCTGAGACTAGGGAGCAGAGCCCACCCCCCACCTGGCTGCAGCCTCCTCTCAGGGAGCTGCAGAGAGCAATGAGCTCTGCCCTCAGCCTCCTCTGCTCCACACTGCACACCCCCAGCTCCCTCAGCTGCTCCTCCCCAGCCCTGCTCTCCAGACCCTTCCCCACCTTGGCTGCCCTTCTAAATGTAGATGATGAACAAGGATGTCAGAGAGGAAGAAGTGTCACAGCAATAGGTCATCTCTTAATGAGATCTTGATGGTGATGATGACCTGAAGAGATCCTGCAGGAAGGCTGTAGAGAGACTTTATGTAATGGTGTCTAGAGCCAGGCCAAGGGGGAATGGTTTGAAGCTGAGGCAGAGCAGGGTTAGAGTGGAGCTGAGGAAGAAGTTCTTGAGTAGGAGAGTGGTGAGACTGGCACAGGCTGCCCAGGGAGGTTGTGGCTGCCTCCCCCCTGGAAGTGTTAAAGGACAGACTGGATGAGGCTTGAGCAACCAAGTCCCTGGAATGAGAGCCTGGCAGGGGTTGCCCAGGAAGGTGGTTGAGGCCCCATCCCTGGAGGTGTTTAAGGCCAGGCTGGACGAGGCTCTGGGCAGCCTGATCTAGTGTAAGGTGTCCCTGCCCATGACAAGGGGGTTGGAAATGGATGATCCTTGTGACCCTTCCAACCCTGACTGGTTCTATGATTCTAAGTCTAGCTAAGAGGTGTCCCTGCCCATGACAGGCGGGTTGCAGATGATCTCTGAGGTCCCTTCCAACCTGAGCCATTCTGTGATTCTCTGTTGTTACTACTGACAGTTTCTTCTCTTTCCTTCTTGAGGAGCTCTGAAGACAGATCACACAGAAGTGCTTTTATCAGCTGACTTCACTGGAGCAATCAAAGTCTTCATTAACAAAAAGAAATGTGTATTTTAATTGGTCTGCAGCTGCCAGCAGAAAACCCTTGGACTGTGGGGTTGCAGCTCCAGAAATAACCTGGGCAGAAGAGCAGTGACACAGGCTGCTTTGTTTGGAAATCTTTTCTTTTGAGGCTACTGAAATAGTGGATCTTTGGAGAGCAGTTTCTACCTATTAACACCTGGCCTTCTAGAATAGAAAGGGATGTGGAAGAAGAATCCTGCCAGGCATCAGGCTCTCAACTTCCTACCAAGAGGAGGGAAGGAAATGGAAGGGGGGAGGCAGGGGGGAAATGGTGTTTTGGGGGTAATTGTGACCATGCACAGCAAAGTATTCACACAGGTGTTGTGTGCCTTTTGGTTCCCTGCACCAATCTGGGTGTATTTCAAAGGATTTTAGTGGTGCTCATGGCCACTGGGTGTCAGAAACAGGGCTGGAAAGGGAAGGTCTGGAGCTATGGCTGGGAAAATGCTGAATGATCTAACCCTGCTCCTCACCCCAAATTCCATCTGAGACAGCTGTGGGATTCGCAGTAGCTCTTGTTCACAGGATTTTAAGTTCTGCAGGTTCTTGCTGGGTCAGCAACCATCTGTAAATGTTTTTATAAATTTCTCAACTTCAGGGGGTGAAAACTTGTTGTTGTTGTCTTTTAATTGTTGTGGACTTTAGATTCCTTTCTTTATATAATTTTTTCCCCCACACTGGAGCACAATACTTGTGTAAAAAAAAAAAAAACAAAAAACAGACCAACCACAAATTCTTTCATTCCTTCTTTGTGGGCACCAGGATATATTCACCTCGAAGATCAAATTTAAGCTGGGTTAGGAAAAGAAGTTCTTCTGTTTTACAACTCTGTAAAATAAAACTGTTTACATTTTTTTAAGCATTGTAGCTTAAGAGTTTTAAGTTGTTCTCGTTTGTTTAGTGCCACAGAATTTTGAAAGCCTTTGTAAATAGTGGTAAGAAGGCAACCTATGAAGTAACATCCTGGGCATCATGGCCCAGGAAATTGTTATTGATGGTCAAGTGTTTCACAGATGGATCATTAAACTTGGTCACACACTTGGAAATTGTTGCTTCTTTTCCTTTTGGAATTCTTAAGCTTTTGCCTTTTTTGTCTAAGCAGTTTGGATTTGCTCCTTGGAGTGGTGCTGTCAAGGTGCTAGAGGGACAGGATGGCATCCAGAAGGACCTGGGCAAGCTGGAGAGGTGTGCCCAGGTGAACCTGATGAAGTTCAGCAGGAGCAAATGCAGAGTCCTGCACCTGGGTGGCAACAATCTTCAGGTTGTGGAGGTGATGAGGTTGAGAGCAGCCCTGCAGAGAAGGCTTTGGGGGTGCTGGTGGGGGAGAAGCTGGACAGGAACCAGCAGTGGGCACTGGCAGCACAGAAGGCCAAGGGCAGCCTGGACTGCATCCAAAGCAGTGTGAGCAGAGCTGGAGAGAGGGGATCCTGCCCCTCTGCTCCGCTCTGGGGAGATATCACCTGCACTGCTGGGTCCAGGTATGGAGCCTTTAATGCAAGAAGGACATGGAGCTGCTGGAGAGGGTCCAGAGGAAGCCCCCAAGATGACTGGAGGGCTGCAACACCTCTCCTATGAAGACAGGCTGAGGGAGCTGGGGTGGTTAAGCTTGGAGGAGAGAAGGCTCTGGGGAGACCTTAGAGCTGCTTTCCAGTAGCTGAAGGAGGTACTTGCAAGAAGGCTGCAGAGGGACTGTTTGCAAAGGTCTGCAAGGCAGGGACAAGGAGGAAGGCAATGGTTTGAAATGAGAGCAGAGCAGACTGAGATTGGATATTAGGAACAAGTTCTGCACCAGGAGGCTGCTGGAACACTGCAGCAGGTTACCCAGGGAGGTGGTGGAGGTCTTATCCCTGGAGATATTGAAGGTGAGGCTGGACAGGGCTCTGAGCAACCCGATCTAGTAGAGGATGTCTTTGCTGACTGCAGGGGAGTTGGACTGTGGATGGCTTTTGGAGGTCCCTTCTAACCCTAACCATTCTGTGGTCCTATGATAATTGATCTGGAATGTCCCAGTTAACGTTGGAGTTCTGCTTTTCCTGGTCATGCCACTTTGGTTTCTTTGGTGTGTTTAGGGTTTGGTTTTGGGTTGGTTGGGTTGGGGTTTTTGTTTTGTTTTTGAGGAGGTTTTGTTGGTCGGGTTGGATTGGGTTTGGGTTTTTTGGGGTTGTTTTGGGTTTGGTTTTGTTTGGTTGTTGGTTTGGTTTGATGTGGTTTTTTTTTTTTCAGCTTGCTTTCTAAAGTGCTGGGGACTGGAGTACTGCAGCTGGGTATTAAGCAGGGTTGTTATGGTTGTCTTCTCCAGGCTGCCGTGCAGTGTGGCTTGCTTCTGGCATGCAGGCAGTGCTGGGAACCGAACGATGCAGAGCTGGTGGCGCAGGTGGCAGCACAGGCTGGCAGCTGCGGAGCCCTCCTGGGCTCTGCTGATGTGCTGGGTGGGCTTCACGGCAGTGCTTCAGGCTATGGAAATGGGATCAGAATGTGAAGGAAATAGAACACAAAAACAGCCAGGCAGGACAAGTGCTGCTGGACAAAACAGACAAAGAGCCCTGCAGGAAGAGGCCTGAGGACAGAGGAATCAGTGCAGCCTCAGCAGGTTTGCAGCTGCCACCAAGCTATGTGGCACAGTCGACTTGCTAGAGGGCAGGGATCCATCCAGAGGGACCTGGCCAGGCTGCAGAGCTGTGCCCAGGCCAGCCACATGACATTCAACAAGGCCGAGTGGAAGGTCCTGCACCTGGGTAGGCACAATCCCAAGCACAACTCCAGGCTGGGTGGGGAATGGCTGAGAGCAACCCTGAGGAAAAGGACCTGAGGCTGAAGTCTGCTCTTGTGAAGTCCAGAGCTGTGATTTTGCTGTGCACCCTCCTTGATGCCCTGGGGATCTTAAACTTTACCATTTCGTGGTCACTACAGCCAAAGTAACCCTTCAGTTTCACTCCACTCCCCAGCCCCTCCTTGTTGGTGAGGACTAGGTGCAGCACAGCACCTTTTCTCCTGGGTTCCTCTACCACTTTCAGGAGGAAGTTGTCATCAGTGCATTGCAGGAACCTCAGCTTGCTGCTGCTCTGCTGCGTTCTGCTTACAACGGATGTCAGGGTGGTTGAAGTCCCCCATGAGAACCAGAGGCTGTGAGCATGAAGCTTCTCTTTGTGCGTAGAGAGCCTCATCTGCTTCACCTTCCTGATCGGGAGGACCCCAGCTCTCCTGCAGCCCCTTCAGGCACTGCAGGACTGCTCTGAGCTCTCCCTGCAGCATTCTCTTCTCCAGACTGCACAGCCCCAACCCTCCCAGACTGTCCCCACAGGGGAGCTTCTGCAGCCCTCTGATCGCCTTGGTGCCCTCCTCTAGACAGTATCCTATCCTTCATACGCTGGGGGCATCAGAACTGGAGGCAGTGCTGCAGGTGGAGTCAGGTAGGAGAGTCCTGAAGTGGGTGGTGGGGTGGCAGTGAGAGGTGGGAGCCTCGCAAACTGTGCTGGGGGGTTGCAGGCCAAGGTGTGAGCCACAAAGTGTGCCTTGGGATGTCGCAGGGAGAGGTGGGAGTCGCTCAAACTGAGTTCAGAGGGTGGTAGGGACAGGTAGGAAAGTCCTGAAGTAGGCTGTGGGGTGGCAGGGAGAGGTGCCCAAAAGGGCTCGGCCTCACCCTTGCTTACACATGTGGTTCCAGTGCCAGCTCGGAGCATCACTGGGTGTAAATCAACTGAACCTCTCCCTCTGCCTTTTTTACCCCTTCCTTTCTTAGCTCCCGGTCAGGAGAGTGGGGACAGGAGGTGGGGGAGTTCACCCCTTGCCCCAAACCAGTGCCCCCTGCCGTGACTGAAGGGCGGGCCCCAGCGCTGCGCTAAGGAGGGAGGCTGAGGCCGTGGGGTCTCGTTCGGGCCGGAACTGTCAGCCGCGGAGCGGTCGGAGCGCGCGGGAGGGAAGCGGTTGGGCGCGAGGCGCTGAGCAACCAAGGGGAGGCCGTGCTCGACCCTTGACCAATGAGCGCGGGGGGCGTGGTCGGCGGGACTGTTTGAGAGCCCCTGCGGTGGAAGCAGCCGGTGAGTGGAGCTGGGGCGGAGAACGGCAATGGAGAGGAACGGCAGCGACTGCGGGGGCCGGGGCGGTGCGCTGGGGCTGTGCCGGGGCTGAGGGGGCGTGTGGGGGCGTGTGGCGGGGCTGGAGTGTACCGGGACGGCGGGCGCTGGGGGCGAGGCGGCAGTGTCAGCGGCCGCAGCGAAGTAGGGCAGGGTCCTGGGCAGGGCTACGACGTCGGGGTATGGCTGTGGGGGCTGCGTTGCGCACCAAGGGGTCAGGATGCGGAGGGGCTCTAGTGACCCCAGGTGGGCGTAGCAGCGGCAGGGTGGCTCTGGACACCCGAAGGGGCTGTAGGGTCTCACAGGCGGTGCAAACCTCTAGGCCTGGGGCGTCGCTAAGGCCAGCTCCAGGGGCCCCGGCGGCGGTTTGTACAGGCAGGGCTGGGAGCAGGCTCCGCGGTGTGGCGGGTGAAGGCTTTCTCCGTGCTCGTGCTCCCCCTGCAGCGCTTCCCGTCCCTAGCTGAGCCTTTTCTCCTCTCAGAGAGCATTCTCAGGACTTTCGAGGCCGGAGTTGTGTTCCTCGGTGTACTTCAGCCGGTGCTTTCCTCGAGTCGGTGCTGTGCGGAGCCCAAGGGCCGTGCCCTTCGCCCGCTGCGGTCGCCGTCGCCATGGCGCTGGTGCCTCCCCCTGAGGAGGGCACCGTGGCCGTTATGGTGCGAGTGCGACCCCCTGCAGCCGGCGAGAGAGCCGCGCAGCAGCCGCTGCTGAGAGTCGTCGACCACAACACCCTCGTGTTCGACCCTGAGGGCGTCGGTGGTGCCTCCGGCTCTGTGCTGCCTGCCCGCGGCACCAAGCACCCGGGGAAACAGCACAAGTTCGTCTTCGACCGGGTGTTTGGGGAGCGGGCCACGCAGAAGGAGGTGTTCCAGCACACCACCCGCGGCATGGTCGACGCCGTCCTGGGTGGCTACAACTGCTCCGGTAAGAGCCGGGCAGCTCCTTGGGTGCTGCCGGCAGCTCCTGCCCCGTCTGGCCCTGCTCTGGCTGGGCTCAGCAGAGCGCTGCCTTCATTACAGAAGCCTTCTCCAAGCTTCCCCAGGCTGGGCAATGCCAAGGGTCAGCCTGGTCCCACAGCGGAGGGGTGCAGCAGGGCAGTGGCTGAAGGAGCCCTCGCCGGTGCCAGGCGGCCGTGAGCAGCCAGCAGCTGCTCTCCCGTCTCGCCCTGCTGTGGGCCGGGCGCTGGCACCGTGGGAGGCTACTCCTGGCTCTGTGGTGCTCCTTGAGGCTGGGAGGAGGGCACAAAGGGGACTGAAGGATGTTGTGGGGAGCAGGGAGGGCTTTGCCTTGCTGCACAGCCTGGCAGTGAGCTGGGCCCTGGGGCTGGCTGCAGGAAGCTGTCCTGTGCCAGGGGCTGTTCCCTACTGCCCTTCATTAACAGTGCTCTCAAGCCTCCTCCCTTTCTCCTGCCAGTGTTTGCCTATGGTGCCACGGGAGCAGGCAAAACCTACACCATGCTGGGCTCGGAGCAGAGCCCTGGCATCATCTACCTGACCATGGTAGAACTGTACAAGCATTTGGAGGCTAGGAAGGATGAGAAGAGCTATGAGGTCCTGGTCTCCTACCAGGAGGTATGCTGTGCCTAGCCGTGTGCCCTTCTGCTGCCAGGTTACCAGGTTTGGGGTTGCTTTGGGTCCTGTAGTGCCTTGGTGGCAAAGGCCTCTCGAGCTCTGCCCTTGGGCCACCTTCACCTGCTCTTGCTGGCAGCAGGTGTCAGAGGTGCTGTTGGGTGGGCAGCAGGCCCTGTGCTGCAAAGCTGCTCTGCTGCTGCTGCTGCCCCTTGGGAAGCCAAAGCTGAGCCTGACCTTGAGCTCCCTGCTGCAGGTCTACAATGAGCAGCTGCATGACCTGCTGGAACCCAAGGGCCCTCTGAGCATCCGGGAGGACCCTGAGAAGGGAGCTGTGGTTCAGGACCTCTCCTTCCACCAGGTGAGTCTGGAAGCAAGCACAAGGGCTGGGCAAGGCTGTGTGCCCTGGTTCTGCCAGCGAGCATTGAAGGCCACAGAGGGGCTGCGGGCGCATGGGGGGGCTGTGGGTGTGGCTGCTGGCTGGCAGCAAAGGNGCTAGGGAGCTAGTATTGGTATCTCAGGGCTCCTGCTGGTGCCACAGGTCAAACGGGAGCGGTTGTGGCCCCAGACAGCTGCAAGCTTGGAGCTGTGTCGCCAAGGGCTGAGCCTCGGCTTTGTGCTCTCCGTGGCACCTGGCAGCTGAGCCTCAAAGCGGAGCAGGGCCAAGGGGCTGCTGGCATGTCCTGCTTGTGCCACAGGTGCGCTGTGCCCTCCTTTGGCACTGAGCTGGGTCCAATGATGCCGAGGTTCTGGAGAGTTGCCGCATCTCTGGGCAGAGCCGCAGGGATGCAGCAGGGGAGGTCGCAGCAAGATGCTGCCAGGGGTTTGCGCCCCTCTTCCCTGTGCTCTCCTGCATCACCTGCCAGGGGTGAGGGGATGGGAGCCTGGGCAGAGCTGCAGGGATGTGGCAGGGGAGGTCTTGGCACAATGCTGCCAGGGCAGCCTGGGCGGCCGTGCCCCTTCCCACCTGCTGCCTGGCGCAGCTTCAGCCTCAGCCCTCCGTGCCCTCGCAGGTCTACGTGAAGCAGCAGGCCTGTGCTGGTGGCCCGGGCGGGGCCGTGCAGGTGGCCAAGATGACTTTGGTCGACCTGGCAGGCTCTGAGCGAGCTTCGGTGGCCAACACGAGGGGCGAGCGGCTGCGGGAGGGGGCCAGCATCAACCGCTCGCTGCTGGCCCTCATCGGCGTCATCACGGCGCTGGCGGGCGCCAAGGTAAGGCTGCTGCCGAGGGGCGGCCCCGAGCCCCGGCTGCGGGGGGCTGAGGTGGGCAGCGCCGGGAGCCGAGCGCCCGCAGCTGAGCAGAGCCTGCGTGTGCCGGCACAGGGCAGGAGCAGCCACATCCCGTACCGGGACAGCAAGCTGACGCGCTTGCTGAAGGACTGTATCGGCGGCAACTGCCGCACCCTCATGCTGGCTGCCCTCAGCCCCTCGCCGCTGGCCTACGAGGACACCTACAACACCCTCAAGTATGCCAGCCGTGCCAAGGACATCAAGGTCTCGGTGAGGAGCTCCCCTCGCGCTGCTCTGCCAGGTCGTGCCCGCTGCAGCCGGGCTGTGCTCCCTGGGCAAGGCACAGCCTGGAGGAGCCTGAGGAGCTGCCCTGCTGCGGC
>VWYK01034958.1:0-13414 GCA_013399775.1 Semnornis frantzii
ATGATTTTCTGATTCTATGATCTGTCTGGGCCAGTTCAGTGAATCAGTTTAGCGTGCTGTCTGCTGGGGTAGCATGGAGTAGATGACCGAGGAGAGTAGGAAGTGAGGCATTGTCCACAAGGCTCTTTTCACTGATAAGTAGATTTAGCTGCTGGCCATCGGTGTGGTAGAAATTTCCAGAGGCATAAGTTGTACTTACACCTTCTGTTTATCATATTGTTTTTGATGTATCCTCTGCAAAATGGTTCGGTCTTCCTGAATCAATTTATACTTTGGCAGTTACATCGTGCTGTGGGATTTAATTCTGCATTTAATAGGTAGGAGGTCCCTTTTTCTTGATATTGAAGTAATTTCCACTTGATTTATGCTCATCTGCAAAGATTCTGGGGCATCACTGCCTGGAATTTCTCCACCTTCCTCCCAGGAGCATTCAGGTTAAAGTGCTCTCTACTCTATATACTGCGTGCTTGCTTCCTGCAAGCCAGACTGCCGCATGCTGACAACTACCTGCCAACAGCTATGAGTTTTGTCTGGGGAAATTCCAGGCAAACATGATCACTCAGCCTCTCACAGGTAACAGCTGCTACTTTGGCTCAAAGGGAATTCCCACTGCGTTTGATTTGTAACAAACAACATCACTTCTGTTATGCTTTGCTACGGTGAGGTAATAGACATAAGCTAAAATGTTTGTGAAGGACAGTAGTATTTTTTTCACAAGAAGCAGGTCAGACTTTTCCACCCCTTACCTTAGTACACATGCTTTGCTCTTAACAGAATTCTTGTCTATATACTCCAGTGAAAGCACAATCAGAGTCGGAGCCAAAGGGCAGCAAAATAGGAACAGGGCAACTACCAATTATTTCTCTGGTATGAACTGTGGAAATCTACAGGCATGTTGGATTTTGGCCTTTTTACCTTCTAAATTTGCTGTCTTTGGTGCATGGAAAAGCACAGACACATTTAGGAAGTCTGCTTTTCATTCACGAAGAAATATTACTCATTAAAACAAAACAATTATTAGCTGTGCTTATTTCGGGCACCATGCACTGGCCAACTTCTTGGACTTACTTTGTGTTAGGCACTGTAGAAACTTGTAGTTTCTGATTGCCCAAGGAAACTTAACAAAAACAACTTGAAAAGTGGATGAAACGAGAGAGAGGAGCTGGATGGGCAGGAAAAGAAAAAAGACAGCAGCATAATTCCTTGCTGGTCTTCTGACACAGTCTTCTACAATCTCAGTGGTCAAAGCTGCACTACCCATTTACACCAACTCTCCCAGACTTTTACCATCAAGGTTCTGATATTTCATGTCATTCTGGCTTGAGTAAGGCACAAATCATTGCATCCCCCACATCTGGTATTTGTCAAACAGGTAATGCAGCATCTTGCTCTGTACGCATCCAAGAAAGACTTTGGGGATTATGCAAGAGTATTTTCTCTGTGCAAATATCTGATACCTCTTAACATGGAGAAAGACCTCCTCTAACACTAGGCCTGTTGAGAAAGCCACAAAGTATTTCACAAGCTTTCAGAAGACAACAGGCAGCTGGTGCAGAAATGGGGGTTTTGGAGTGTGTATCCCAATTTACAATTACTTGTTAGAGATGCTTCCCTGTAGCAGTGCTTCTCCTGCACACCCATGCTCTCAGGTGCGAAGAGTTGATGGTGCAAGTGAACGTTCTGAACCACTTCGATGCTGCACTGTTTATTTTCATTCACTGTTTATATTCATTGCTTCAGAGGGGACTTTGCCTCATGTTCAGTGGTTGTGGTGACTCTGCAGGGCCATATATATCTAGTTGTGTCTTCACCCCAAGCTTGCTGCGTGACCATCAGCCAGTCAGTGGTTTTCTGAGTCTTGTTCCCTCCCTGCTAAGATGGAGACAGCAGTCTTTCTGTGCAGTGGGAGCATCCTTTATCCCTCTGGCCATGCTCTCTTTGTTATCTTATAAATTCTGTCACGACAAAATCTTAGTATTTTTATGCATTTTCCTAGTCTGGTTGACTGGCAGCAGAAACAGCAAAACAGGCACGCTGCTGGTAATCTGGCAGCCCTGGAGGTGTGGAGAGCTCGACAACATACACAGGCAGGCCCACGTTGTGCAGGTCGGGCAGTCACGGGCAGACACACTGCCTACACAATGTACATCTGATGAGAGCCAAGTATATACGGCATAAGATGCACTAGGCGAGCCCTACACATTGCAGCACACGTTTCTGAAACGCAGAAGCCTACCACAGCTGCTGATAGTTTTTTATATGCTCGTAGTTTCAATGTGATTACCTTTTGTTGGGCTTCTGCAGCGTTACAGGGTGTTGTAGCCGGTGGGGTGGTGCTGCTGAAAATTGATCCTCAGTTGCCACCTGCTGAGCATTGAGGAAAAATGCAGCAGAAATTCCTGCTTGTGTTCAAGGCTTCCTCATGTAGGGACCTAAAGCTGTCACTGAGCAGCAAAATTCATGTAAGTAGACAGAGGCAGATGCTAAACAGAGTATCACTGGATTTGTGACTGAAAATCAGCCCACATTTTCAGGTGCACAAGTAGGAAGTGGGGCACTGATTTTAGAACCACAGCCTGAATTGGTGATCTAGGGATGCAGTCAAGAACTCCACAGAGTGAGAAAAATACAATATAGAAGCAAGTAACAGCTTAATTAACAATCCTTTATGTGAGGTCATAGGAATGAAGTGCTGGTGCACTGAGAAAGAAGGGATCATCAGGAGAATTTTTAAATCATAAAGATGCCACTGCAGCATCAGGTGCAGGAAAAAAAAAACAACAACAAACCAGCTCCTTTTAAAAAAATAAAACTGATATCTACATGATAGAAATAAAATTCAACTCAAGCGTAGCGCACCAGTACCTTAGGAGACTGGATTTCATTTGGCACCATGATATTATGGCAAACTGGTTGCCATAATAACCTGCCACTCAGTTGTGTTCTTTTTAACTGTCTGTTGCCAAATACACCAGAGATCATCACACTTACCTAGACAGGCCAAAACGTCTTCCAAGCAGGGCTGTTTTGTGATGCATGTTTACAATACTTAGTAAAATAAGATCTCATCATAATTTATGATGTCTGGATGATTGCGCTTACTTCATTTATGGTACTAAGTATGTTCTATTTTAAAAGAGTGATGGGGGGGAGAACAGGAAAAACAACAACACAAAATGAACAAAAAACAATCAATCAATCAATCAAACAAACAAAAAACCCAACCCAAAACAAAACCCAAAAGTAAACAACAAAAACCTGCGTTTGCATCTACATATACTAAACCTCTAATGCCACCTGCTGAGGAAACACTGAAAATGAGAGTGAAGTCTCCAGCAAATTACTGTTTGCATTATTCTTGTTATTAATTTTTTTTTAATTTATAGTTTAAAAAAATACCGGAAGGATTTAAAGAAACTTAAATGAGCAACCGTGAGTGTAAAAAACTGGATATACTTTTAAATATCCAAATATCAGCAGTTTGCTTCCAACTCTATTCCAGACACTAACTCCATGTAATAAAGAAATGGTCCTATAATTCAACTTTACTTTTTTCTTTCTTCATTCCTAAACTAGCGACTCAAAAATTATCCAAAAAAACATTTGCATCTTTCCATGTGGAAAGGATAGCTTATCAGCAGCACTGTGACTCCTTAAGGACACCACTTTAGCACTCGTCAATAGAGAAAAAAGTGCCATTTTAAAAATTAAAGCCCAGCTATAGAGCAAGTGCATACAACCCCAAATACAGCACTAGTCCTTCATAATGGAAAATAGAAACAGAAAAACCGTGAGGCCTATTTTCTAATATCCTTTGAAGTTTTATGCCAGCATAAACCTACTGATTCCTGAACAGACAGTTGTACTGTGACAAGAATAGTGAATCCAGGCCAAGTACAGTGCTTTCTGGCAGCACACTGCATTACGCAGTATTCAAAAGCAACTTCTTTGCTAATCATTCACTAGCAACAGAACTTACACTGCAGAGAAGGCTATTAAGTCAGCCCCAAAACTGCCAAGTTCTAGTAAAATGTTGGGAATGCAAACACTAGAAATAGTCTATGAGAAGTCACATTTCTCTGTTGCATGCTGCTTACTCTGAATATACGCACGAACGCCATTGAGCTGCAGGAAATTGGTTTGGATGGACATAACATCGCTAAACAGGGGGGATAGTACCATAAATTTTTAAAAAATAGCAATTCTTGACTAAGTAGATTTATCTCAAAGTAAAACATCTTTAAACTTTGTTTTAATTTTGAGATAATTGCATTGAAATACAGTGGAAAACTGTAATAATACAATATATTGAGATGAATACTGCCACTACCGTGGTAACAGGTCTTTTAATTTACATATAGTGTTTCACAAAGTAACAGGATAAATAGCAAATACTGAAGTAGTTTAGACATTAAGTTATTAGGTACCTTTAAAATTTCTTTCAGATCAGAGACATGGAAGCAAAAAAAGGTATTTTTACCCAGTTACATTTAGTGAAAGTAAAATCAACAAGCTGTTTGTGTTGTTTATGCATTTTCTTCATGAAAGGAAAAAAGGACTTAGAACATTCAGGACCCTTCTCATTTAAATGTCTGAAACAAAACACAATGAAAGGCATCAATAGTTTGGAAAACAAAGGCTGTCAGTCCATCCACAGCAGACTTCCTGATAAATCCGAACCTCAGTGAGATTTAACAGGCCACATCATTAACAGCAAAGACCACCCAAACAGCAGCACAAATTAAAACGGTTAAGCCTGGCTTGATCAAACAAGCCAAGATGCAACATCAGTGTTCTGATGAAAACAGCATGGTAACTTTGAGGGTACTTGTTGGTCTAATTTATGAAAAGAATAAAAGAGAGGAATTTACCAAGATTCTTAATACATGTATAGCAGAAGACCTGATAAAATATGTATTTGAGTAGTTGTATTTTGACATGTAATAATTTCACTTCCACTGAACCTTTTTGTTGCACTGGTCACTGCCTCAGGAAAATGGTCTTGACACATCTGCCTGAACACAGTACTACCATTAAGCAGATTGAGCAAGAACACATTCAAAATTTGCTTAGCTGATGCACACTAGGCTGTATTTTGACTGGAAATCAAGATAAGTTGAAATACTTTCCACTTAATTTTCATGCTTTCTATATTTATTTCTGGGAATATCAAGCCATAACTATTCTAAGCGACTTCCTAGAATCACCAAGAAGAACAAAAAAGATTTCCTAAATCCTTGGCCCAAAGCACAGCTTTTAGATTACCACAGCCACAAGTACTCAGGGTACATCTTACTGGCCCTGTATTTTCTTGCATTTTTGCAGTTTTGATGGTGTAGCAAAATAAACATAAGTGGAAAAAAGCTAAAACAAACCCAAACCAATAGAAAAAAAAATACTATGTACTAATACATCACATATTTAAAATACAATTCCAGTTACATTTTAATATAAACTGAAGCTTCAGACATAGTTTCTTCCATGTTGTCTACTAAGGCATGGTTGCCTGAATATGAAAAAGGCAGAATTCCTGAGTGTCACAAAGTTCTTGAATAAAGTTGACAGAAAAATGATGACAGCCAGTGAAGAATGGACTGGACAAACACTGCAAAACTGCTGAAATGATGAGTGATGTTTTGTTTTTCTCACAACTTTCGCTCCTTAAATCAACTAATCATAACCATTAATTTAGAAACTTGAAGAAAAGTATTTCAGATGTGATTTTTCAAGCTTGCCTTATAAACCTTGACATCTATAGATGGCTAGGAGAGAGTTTTGTTTTTTCACACACATTTTAACTTTTTTTTTAATTTTTCCTAAACAAATCAGTAACTTTGCCTGGTATGGGTGATATAAGTGGAATTTTCTTAGAAGAAAAGAAATAAACACAACCCAATCATATACTTGAAGCACACAGCTGTCAAGGTGCTGGTACTAAATGTATGTACTTAATGTGATCTTGCTACAAGAGCTGGCTCTCTTCCATTACTTTTGATGGTGTTTTGTCCTAAATAGAGTTGTGATTCAGCAAGATACAGAAATACGACTGACAAGATGGAGATCAATTGGCTGAGGGAGGAGAGATGGAAGACAGAAGTCATTTGCAGGTGATTTTACAAAAATGAACATAAAAGTCTTACTTAACCTTGTAAAGTTCCACTGATTTAAGTGGTAGTATCTTGTCTTTGGCCAGGTGTGGCCTTGAGAAACATAGCTGGCACTTCCTAGGGACTGACATGGCATATATTATTATAATAACTTAATTTTTTAATTGCATCTTTTTCCTGGCACTTGAAGGCTGTTCAGCAAATGGCTCTCATGCAACCTTGTTTTTAGTAGATGGAATAAAAGGTCAAAATATGCTATATAGAGTGGGCAATGTGATCCTGTGTCTAGGTCCCTTGCAACATAGGCAGAAAGTAGCAGATTTTGCTTTAGTCACAGCTGACATCATCTCTGCATTGTTATGTCTCTTGTATGTGCACAGCGCGATCTAGAAAGTGAGTTATAATGGAGACAATCCCACTGCAAGGCTGTTAGTAAAAGCTGTGCACAAAAGAACAGTATACCCCTACATACAGCAGAGATACATTGTGTTTCTATTTGTTGTACTTCTCAATGTGTTTTAAATTATTTCTAGATGATGGGTTTTGTTAGTATTGTATTGAGGTAGGATTTAAAATTCATTTAAAGGTCTCAAGATAACCTGGAATTAAAAATCTTCACATTTAGAGCAGAAGTTGAAAAAAGCATTACTACATAATATGAATAGAATAAATCAGTGGGATGGATCAGATTACTTCAAAGTCCTATTGCTAGTGTAGTCAACAGAAGCTTCAGAGGAAAAGACAAGTGGTTCACATTAGCTGGGACACAGGAAGTTGCTGTCTGTAATTCAGGAAATATGAAAACCTTTAGGTGTTACCCCATCCAAACAGCTTACCTTTATGCATTAACTTAGTATTTTAGTGAAAGTTTATCTGCTGTATAAAACATTTGGGTGACCTTCTAAAGACTTCAACTTCATGCTAAAGCTTTTCAAGTGCATAAGAAAATGTTCCTGTTTCTGAGGCTGTCACTGTCCAGCTTTGGACAAGTTGGCACAGCCAAGAGCCCATAATGGACACTGAGTTCTTTACTTAGCAGCCTACACTCATCTAGAGCCTCTTTTTAAAGTACCTTTCAATTTCTCTCCATCTATCTCCTTAGATGGACAATTTGTTCCACTGCCCAGTGGAAAACCGAGAACAGCTTCCTTTTCAGCAGCCAAGAGGGCCACAAGGTGAGCAGCCTCTCATTCTTTCACAATGTAGTGTAGCAATGTTAACTCAGATAAGGCTTTGTGCACCCAGGGCCAGCTGAAATAGGTCCCCTGGGCGTGAGATTACTGTATTTTTTCACTTGCTTTGCAGACTCTTCTTATGCTGCTGCAGCAGTGAGTGAGTGTCATGACATCAGGACACGTAGGCACATCTGAGCCGGCATTCATCTTGCTAAGACAGGTTCAATCAGCAATAAACTGTAGCTAGGAATTGTTATGTACAGCCTGGCCAAGAAGCTTCATAAATATGTAATTATGTTCCATCTTCTGTTTGAAATGATAGAAACAACACACAGTCACATCTAAACACAAGGTCAGATTCTGAAGCCTAATTCTGTGCTATTTTAAAAAACAAACAGAACTCTTGACTGTTATTGTAAACCTGGACACAAACATAGCTATCCACAGTAATATAATTGAGTCCTTAATGTTTTATAAATAAAATACTTTTATTAGACTAAGTACACGGGTCCTTTTAAATCAATAATTAAAATACAGCTGGTATTACTGCTTTAGTTAATTTCACTGAAGTCAAAGTTATTGTAGATTAACATCAGGAGGTAACCTGGAAAAGGATAATTAAAAATATAATGGAAATTTCTTTCTTTTTTTTTTTTTAGTGTGTTTTGACAATATAATTTAAACTAGACAACTTAGTTGATAAAGCATAACACTAAGCAAAACCAGAACTTAACTGGAACTGAATATAGACTGTTTCACTGATCTGCTCCTGCTGCTGATGTGAAAATTATCCTATTGCTACATTTATGTTCCCATTTCATTATTTTTCATTAGGTTTTCTGCAAGAGCTCCTTCCAAGAAAAACATCCATTTAGATACTGTAGATACCTAATCCATGTTACTGGGTAACTGCTTCAAGGAAGGCCACTAGACAGAAAAATTCCTTCTACTGTTTCTTCCTGTTTTATAGAAGCATCATAATGCTGCTGTCCTGTCTGAACACTGGTAGTCACGTGCCACTTGGTACAGTACTCAGCAATGAAAAGAATACACTTGGGTGTGGCCCCAACTGACCACACCATCACCTGAGCATTCAGTTTTTCAGAGATTTCATAGGTTTTTCATAGATTCATAGATTTAAAACAGGCTACCACGAGCAAAACAAAGAGTGGTCTCTTCTAAAACAAGAGACTCTTTATTAAAAAAGCAGGCTCAGCACCCCACTTCACAATGATGCAGTAGGAAGAGAATACGAGCCTCAACTTAAAACAAAAAATGGTAACCTGGTGCGTATGCATCCTTCAAACCCACTGACAGAATTGTGAATTATTGCTATTTGTTACTTTAAAGCTCAGCTGTGTCAGAAACCTTATTCTGACTTAAGTTTTACTGCACTGATGCTGTGCAAAAAAACAGTTATACTGTTATACTGCAGCTCCTTTGGGATGCTGTTCTATGCAAAGTTACTGCTTTTGCATCAGACAATATGGTTGAAACTGAGTACTTCAAATGCATCACCTTTTCAGGATCCATCTAACCTTCTGGATACATTTCTATTTTTACACAGTATTCCTCGCAGGCATAATGACCTTTATTGTTTTTCTGTCAACTCTTGCTTATAAGGAATGCTATTAGCAATGATTTCCTCATCAGCTAAACCAGTGATTGTTTTCATGCTCTTCCAAATACAAAATAAAGTCTTGAGTCTCTTAATTCAGTAGCAAAGATGTGCCAAGTCAGTCCCACTAGCTCACGGCACACGTGGCAACTTAGTATACCACTGTAATCTGACCATTCTCAGCATATGTCCTTTTCCTCAAAGTACAGATTGTCTACCTGTGTTCTCTTTACTAAGCCTGATGTCTCAAAGGTCTTGGCTAGATAATATGAAGAATCTGAGCTGCTTTGCTTTTAAGGGACAACTGGATAAAAGGCAGTTCAAACTTCAAAGAGCCTTTTTTTTCCCTCCTCAATGTTTTGACGCAACCATGCAACCTCATAAACCCTTTGCCAAATTTAAACCACATCAGTAACAGGTTCCTCTAAACTAAATCTGTCATCCTATATAAGATTTAATTACATTAACTCATTCATGTCAAGTGAGACAAAGGAACCTTTCTTGTATATAGGACTCATTCCACACAACCATTTCCTGGTAGGTTTCTGTACTTTTTGTTGATCTTTTATTGTTGTCTACATGTCAGACTTTTGTGCTAGCACCCTGATAGCCCTGTTCTCAAAAGACCTGTCAGCAATTTATTCTAAAATATAAAACTTGAGTGCTCACATGTGGTCAGATATTTGATTTGATGTATATATATCAAATAAATTTTGAAAAACAGAGTTTTTACAACAAGTGTTTACATTTCCATTTAAGATGTCAGTATTTTTCCGCTATGCAGTAATAATACGATGTGCAGAAAAAATAAATTATTAAGATAATGATCTGAGACATGTTACTGTTTTAAGAGAGTCATGTCCTGCATTTAGCACAGGAGATGACACAGGAAATATCACATACACATTATAAAGTTGTATACAGTACTATAATACGTATGACATAAATTTCCGATTTCCTGGAAGAGACTCATGAAAGCCATTTACAAACAGCTAACTCTATTTTTTTCATAGTAGATCACATGGAACACATGTAGGAACCAGAGCAGGGAGGAATTTTATAGCAGTGCCATTAAAACAGTCAAAAAAAAAAAACCAAACCACTGATCCTGTAATTGAGTCTGAGCAGCTATACACCTGAGCAAGATCAAGAACAGTTTCTGCAAAAAGTTTGATCAAAATTCACTAGTAAAATCAACATAACAACAATAATATTAGCTTCTAAAGAGTCTGACACTACAGTAAGAAGCCCATTGAAAATATTCATTTTATCAATTACATTCCAGGGAAAATCATAATGTGAATTACAAGTATATTGCATATCTGTGTAAGCACCAAGATAAAGTAAAAATGTAACCATCAAGTCTGTCAGATAAATGGTCCCCTATATAATTGCCAGTTTCTGATGCACATTTAAATACTTTTGGTATGAGGTACAGATTTCATAAAAGTCACTGCAAAATCTGAGGAAAAAAAATCTAAAACCTGAAAACTTGAAAATACAAAAAAGATCAAGGGTAGGGCATTTTCTAATGGCCTGATACATAATAAACGCTGTCAATAAATTCTGGTTTTAGAAATTGCAAAATTCACTCCAGTTCCTGAGATAAACTGCAGATAAACTGTGAAGATTTACCAGATTGTACTACACTTTCTCATCTTCTTTTACACACCGCAAACAAGGTCTGAACTGAAGCTTCTGCTAAGCTTACAAATCAGCAAAGCATGTGAAAGATGAAAACATTCAAATTTTCTTTTACACTATAAAAACATGAAACTGGTAACTTAGGTCAGAGACAATTAGACTTCAGCCACAGCCTGTTAAAGTAATTTCCAGAGGCAACTGTTTCAAAGTAACTGCCCCTGTATCTTTGAAATTAATCTGTTGTTTCTATCCTACTCTCACTGACAACTGTGCTGACATCTGCTCGCTCTCTGATATCTGATGTTTAAGAAAGCATGCTTTACAGGAGCTCAAAACCCTATAGTCAATTTTTTTAAGAGTGTGAGTCACCTAACAGCTCAGCATGTCTCTGTATGCTGGAACCATCAATGTGCTTCATTACTACCAGCCATATGGTCAGTTCCTAACTTAGCATTCATTTTGTGCCCCATCTTCTGTAAAACTGCTGGAAGATCCAGAACAGAAGAAATAATATAATGAGGTACTGGGGAGATATCTACTGGGGTAGTCATTGCTTTGTTTAACCAGACAGTTGCTTTTAAGCCAGCATTCAGGCCTCCTTGAATATCTGTATCTAGAGAGTCACCAACCATAACACACTCTGCGGGCTGCACCCCCAGGAGATCACAACAGTAATGAAATATGGATGGTGCAGGCTTCTCCTCTTTCTGCTCTCCTCCCACAACGATGGCATCGAAGTAGGGCTGACAGGCGCACGCTTCGATTTTCTCCCTCTGCGTCTGTTTGTCGCCGTTCGTTAGGAGCAGCAAGCGGACCCCTTTCCGCAGCTCGGTGAGCATACCCCGCGTGTCCTCGGCCAGCGTGAGGTGCTGGAGCCTGGTCGTTTTCCACAGGAAATAGCACTCGGCCGCCAGGTTTCGGTTCGCCTCCCCCCCGATCGTCTCTTGGATCGCCTCCTCCCAGTGAGAAATCCGCAGGTCGGTGATGCACATCTTGGCGGGATCGTGGCACTCCTTGAGAAGCTTGGCCTGGACCTTATCGCAAATGATACGCGCTTGTCCCTCCGAGTAATGGTGTTTTGACTGCAGGGTACTGATCACCTTCAACAGATAAGGGCCCCTCATCAGCGCGCTACACGCACGGAGCCTGCGGCCGCACCTCCCCACCCCCTCGCTCCCAGCAGCGCGCCTCGTCCGTCAAGGGCCCCCGAGGCGCCTCCGGCTGCGTGTCAGGGCTGGCTAGGTGGCACCGGTACCGACGGGGAGGGAAACGGGAGACGCACGCCGCCACGGCCGTAAGCCCGTGAGAGGCTATGGCCGCAGGGCCGCGAGGAGACACGAGTAATACCTCCTCGATGGCGCGCCGCCCGGCCGCTGCCGTGTCGACCAGTGTGTTGTCCAAGTCGAAGAACACCGCCTTGACACCGTGTACCCCCATGGCGCCGCCTCTCGCGAGAGCCGCCCCGCTCTAACGGCCGAGCCGGGAGGGCGGAAGTGAACACCCTAACCGCCGCTACAGCCGCCCGACCAGGATACAGCAAACCTCCGCCTTTCGCTGGTGCTGGGCGGAGCTTCACTGGACCGCGGGGTGCTGCGTCACGCCCCTGAGGCAGCCGCCGGCGTGGCTGCCTGTCCTTCTGCCGTAAAGCGCGCTGCTCGGGAGCGTGAGGCTGGCTTGCCCCGCCGGAAGAGGAGGGGTGAAGAGTGTCAGGGGCCCTGGGTCCTGCCGGAATGTTGGCGGGGTTTATGCTGGGCTGGAGAGAAAGGCTAGCGGGAGATGCTCTCGTGTCCCGGGTTCCTCAAGTGCATCGGCTCTTTTCGCTCTGCTGGCTATAGGGAGCGGTGCGGCACCGGGAGCTGTGGCGGCAGCGGCTGCAGCCGAGCCGGAAAGAAGGCGGCAGCCGTCTGAGAAGGGAGGGGTGGGCAGGAGCGGGGTGTGTGAAAAATGGCGGTACAAGGTACCGAAAGTGGTGGTGGTTGTGGCCGCTCCAGTGGTTTTCGGTTTGCTTTGAATTTTTTTGTTTTTTTGTTTGGATTGGTTTTGTTGTGGTTGTTCTTTCTCACTTTCATTTTCTCTATTAAGAAATATTTTGAGTGACAACCGAGAGTAGGCTTCTGCTTTAAAAATACCTGTTGACAGGCTGCCAGGGAATAGCTTTAGCGCGACAGGGCTTCCCTCCGCCCCCGCCCCGTTTAACCCTGCAGCAGGAATGCGGCGGCCCCCGCGGCTTTCCTGCCCGCCGGTGGACGGCAGCTTCGTTCCCGACCCCGTGGCCGCCTCCGCTGTCTCCTCCCGGCCGCACCTCCGCTCCCGGTGCCATTCCTGGGGCTGGCTGCTCTATCGCTGTCATGACTAATGCTGCTGTCGATAGTAAGCCCTGAAAAACCCTTAAAACCCGCTGCCTGTCTTTTTACGGTGTCTCTGCGTGGCCCCCAGAGGCTACGAAATTAGTAGGTTTCTACACCGGAGCGGTCCCCTACTTTTTTGAAGGGAGACCTGCACGGCAGAAGAGGACGTACGCGCAAGCGATTCGGTTCAGTTCGGCGTCTGCGCGACGTCTTCCTCGACGCCGCTGTCGCCTTCTGGAGTATGCCGTGCAATGTCACTTGCGGGGAAGGCGAGCCACGGTTTATTCGCACCTGAATAGTCTGTGCGTGATAAAGTGATACAAGTCAAAGCCAGTGACACCACTATAAATACTTCTGTATTTGGGGAACTGATATTTCCAAAGGTCAGTACTGTCAAGAACAAATGAATCCAAAAGGCATTCGAGTGTGTAACGGGAGGGGTAATTAATTACTGCGAGAAGATATTTTTAAAAATTAATATATAGTTTATTAATATTAAATATTCAGAACTCGCATCACCCC
>VWYK01034958.1:13551-24150 GCA_013399775.1 Semnornis frantzii
GGTGTGCAGTCTGGGCACAGTGTCACGCCGGCTACGCAGGCCGAATGCGTGGAGGTATGAGAGCCTCAGCTCAGGATCAAGGAGGCAGCAGGCATGGACACACCTTATAATGGCAAAAGCACCCTATGCGTCCTGCTCATCTCCTTTTATCCAACACAGTCCGAGACTGGTGGGCCTTTGGACACGGGATAGCCAATCAAATGGCAGCTAGCCAAGATTTGGCCATATTGGGTGAAGCCATAGGCTTGCTTTACCCTTTTTTGGGCAGAACACAGCCTTGCACAAGGCAACCATGTGCACCTTGTTTACTGCAGTTGCTGGGCAGGCCACAGACCCCAGACTTAGTGGCTCCAGGTTCTTTGTCCCTTTTTCTGTGGTTGCTCTCCCCAAAACAAAAGGAGGGAGAGCAGAAAAACATGCCTGGGCAAGCCAGGAGAGGTACAAGCCCAGTTTGGCCTGCTTAGGCCTACCACGACAGGGCGACAGTCTGAAAGGTGTGACAGAAAAATTTTACACGTGTATGCTGTTTCAGAATGTGTCGTTTTCTTCAGTGTGAAATTTAACATCAGGCTTGATTGCTCAAGTACTGTTCTTATTCTTTGACAACATGTTCTCATAAATTCAGCATTTGTTTTTTTAATCAGTCAGCAGGCAAATTTTGTTGATTTCTGTTATTGCTGCTAGTGTTGATTAGACACTCAAAATTAAATGCAATTCACAAAGCTGGAGGAAACATCTCACCATAGAATAAGGAATTTCACTTCGAGCCATTTTCAGTTCTGAAAACTACACCTTTGATAACAGTCTCTTTTTCTAATAATACATACTGGATCACACATAAGGCAAACAAACAACAGTGGGGAAAAAAAACCCAAAACAAACCAACTCATGATGAAAAGCTTGGAGTATGGCAAGTAAAACAAGAGAAAGTGGACTTTTAAGCAGAGGGAGGGGTTCTGAGAAGAAGTGGGCACAGAAAACCATTCTGTAGTTATAGAAGTTCCGATAGAATGACTTGAAATGGCATGTGCTACTGTCATTTGATAAAATGGAAAAAGTGTTAGATCTGCAAATTTCATTCATGGCTAACTTTGAATTATTTGGTTTCAACATTTATACAGAGAAGTGATTAAAACTAGATGGATTTCTAGGATTCTTTGCAGTTAAGAAGATCATATCTATTTACCACAGTCCTGTGTTCTAGTTGGTGAACAGCAGATCCTGTGAAATACAAACCTTTCAGAAAGGGAATGTTTATATGAAAACAATCTTAGTGCTTGCTTTGACAGTTGGCTAAATAGGTCATAATTGGAAAAATAAATGTCTTATAAATATATTATAAAATCTTCTAGGAGCTTTCAGATACAGAAACCAGAGATTATATTTAAAATTTACTTCCACTTTTTCTCATCAACTGTTTGTACATCAAAAACTTATGTTCAGAGTAATCATGCAATTGTAAAACGTGGTTTTGTGTATACTTGTAAAAGTCACTGCTAGATTATTTAACTTCAGCCAGCCATTTACCATCTTGTATTTTTATGAACCCCATGGTTGGCAAATAAGGGCACTTCAGATAGCAGTTTCTATCAGCGTGCATCTTGTGCAATCTTATGCTTTCAAACATATGCAGTACTTTTCTCTCTCTCGCTTTTTTATTTTTGTTTGTTTTTCCCCTTCAGAGGCTAGAAATGCCTCATAGCTCAGAGCCAGAAAGAGAACAGTGATAAGAAACCTATCTAGGAGATGAGTTGAGATGTGGGATGTGTAGTGCACATTCTAGAAGTGATAATGTAAGAATGCCATTTTGGTGGCTTTAAGTAAGGTCCATATATGAAATGATGGAATTGCTTTAGGTGGGTTCTAACAAGGAAGAGTGTCTTGAACATTTTCAAAGAAAATGTTTTGTCCGTGCACTTGAACAAAATAATCATTTGCAAGTTGTGACTCCCCCCCAAGATGAATATACTTAAAAGTTAAACCTCTTGAGATTTGCAATGATTTTATCTGCATAGTTTCCTTGTTGGTTTTGTTGATGCTGTGAGAGCACCTAGGAAGCGCAAGTAAAATCCTTGTATTAAAGACAAAACCTAAAGCTTACTGCTGTTTTCCTTTTCTACAGCTGTCTGGTTTCTACCAGAGAGAGATCTTGCAGGGAGTGAGAATCAAAGTCCAATAGGTTTTGTAGCTCAGTCATCAGGAGTAGATGTTGGTAGCACACAGTGAAACACATTTGTTCTATGCTTAGATACTCTGGAAGTTAATCTTGGAGATTTATTTCTTGCTTTGGTTTTCGTTCCTGCCTCTCTAGAATATACTCTCAATTTGGTGGCTGATTTTTTCCCCCCTTTATACCAGTAAGAGATTTACTATGAAGTACCTTAATGTTCAGTGATACTTGTTTGAAGTATTTAAATTCAATATGTGCACTTTGGTGTGGTCTCTAAGATGCTGAAGACTACCTTTGTAAAATCGGCCATTATCAATACAGGAGAGATGTGATAAATCACCATGTTCCAACATATGTTGAATATTAATTTTTTTTTTTTCTTCTTAACTAACATAAATGGTACAGCTTCATCTGGAATGACTTGTGCTTACTGATCGCCTCATTAAGGAGTTCCTACAGATGTAGAATTGGAAGGCTAGAGAAGGTATTTAGGAGCTAAGGTAAAACTTAGAGATTGCAGTAAAATGGGAGGCAGTGAAGTAATGCAATACATTAATATCCAACCAAAACAATAGTAACTGAATTCAAAATTCATAATGTGTAAAGTGAAATAGATTTTGCAGCATGATTCAACTATGCTTTGGAATTTTTAAATTTTTTGGGGAGGGGAGGCTAGTGCAGTTGAGACTGCTGATTGTTGTATTGTGGGGTGGGAACACTGGTATGAACGCTAGGAACACTTTGAATCGTAGTTTGCTCTGTCACACTTCATGACAGATATGACCGTTGACAGGCTCGTTGGAGAGGGAAATGGGCTACTTAAAAAAAAGGTACTGTGGAAGGCTGCGTTCATGGGGGATGTCGGTTCTATCTATATAGACGAGCTATATAATGTGGCTACTGTAGCTGCTTTGCATCATTTGTAGCAGAAAAGGGTAACAGTTAAGTCAGGGGAAAAGGCCGATGGGGTAACAGCGCTGATGCATGAGACACTTTTGGGAAGCGGCCTATTTGCCTTGCAGCCCTCATTTCATGCAGGGTGCGCGGCAGTGAGCGGAGCTGAGGCGGCAGAGTCCCGGCTGCCGTGCAGCCTATAACGGGCCTGCCCGCCGCTCTGCGAAGTCCTAACCTCGCCCGTCGGCCGTGCTGCCGCCGCGGGACCACATCATCTGCTCGCCGCGCCGCTTCCATGGCTGCTTCCTGGCGCTTTCGGTTTCGCTTCCAAAGGAGGCGAGTGGTGTTGTGGGAAACGAAACTGGGTGGGCACCAGCGAGCCTAGAAACGCCCCTGTGCCGTGCTGAGCTGTGGTGCCCCGGCTGCGGGAGCACTCGGGGGCTCTGCCGGAATCCGGAGGTAAAAGCGAGGAGTGCAGGGGGGCCCGCCTGGTCCCGCTAAGGCCGGCTGCTCGCGCCTCGTCCCGAGTGGCGTTCAGCGGCTGCCTGCCGGCTGCTCCGCGACTGGAAGCGGTGGATTCGTCTTCGGTACGTGCCACTGAACATGAACCAGAGCATTCAGATGCCTCTGGGCTCCTCCGAAGGAATCGATATCGATTCTAACTTCGTATGGAGAAGCGTTACTGATTTCCGCTCCCCTCCCCCCCACTGGTTTCGGTGGATGATTCAACCTTTTCCTGCTAAGAAATCCTTTCTAACATTTTTATAGAGTTAGTGCTGACTCTGTTATTCTGTGCAGTAAGTCTTCAAAAACAGTTTCAGATCAAGCACTTGAATTAGAGGGATTAAAATGAACTTTCTGTAAACTTTATGTTTCTGGCACTAATTTTTTATTTGCTACCACAGCGGTGATCTGCCAGGATTAGGGTCTGTGTATACGCTATGCCTGGAGACACAGACGTGTCTTTGTTGCTTTGCAGAACCTTCTTGAGATTGTGTAAAAATGGAACGTGAATGTATGGGGAAACTCAACAATTACTGCCAAAAGAATAAATTTACATTGCTTTATGAGGACTGCGGGAAGACCGGTCCATCACACAATCCTGAGTAAGTCTTCTATACATGTCAATAAATATCAGGACTGATTGAACTGTGTAAATCTTGCAATCCTAGAAGTTAATTTGCTGAAAGTGTGTATGTGGCACGAGAGCTGGCTGGAACCATAAGCTGAGTAGTAGATGGGGAGGATGTCACATGACAGAGTTTGAAGAGAAAACTTATTTCAGAGTAGGTTTTTTTTTTTTTTTTTAAGCAACAGCAGTGCGCCAGTTCCTGGTGACTCTGTTGTATATATGGTATGCATCTGCCATGAAACATGTTGGGAGATGAGGTGGGTTGTGGCAAGTTATTTCAATTTATGACCTATGCTAAATTAAGTGCTTTGATTTTTATTTAGTTTTGCAAAACATGGAAAATATTAGTGATTTATGTTGTCAATTTCCAGCCATAAAAGCTGGATATATATGGGCTGAGTAGCAGCATGTAACAGATATCAAAAAATTGGTCATAAAGCAAGAGAAGAATCTTTTGCTTAAGCTGTTTTCCTTTCAATTACAGGTGATAGAATATGTATTATTTTTACCTTGTGAGAAACCATAGCTAACATGTATGATGTTTGTTTCCGTGTGTGATTTGTTATTTTCACTAGTTTGTATGAAAACAATCCATATGCTAATAAATACTATTTTTAATGGCTTCCGTTTTGCCAGCCAGCACTGTCTGTGCAGATATGGCCATAATCTCAAATTAATAAGTACTATCTGGGTCTCCAATGTTAATTAGTTTTCTTAATTTTTTTCCCCATGTGGGGAAATTCAAACCAGTAACCCTTACCACAGTAATGGCCTGTGGTCTTACTGGCCTTACCACAGATGTACCTATGGTCACATCTTTACGTACGGAGAGCCACATCTTTATGCTTCAAAAGGGAAGGCACAGGACTAAGATTTTACACTTATTTCTAATTTATTTCTTTCTATGTGCTTTACCACATTCACAGATAGCACTGTCACACCTCACATTGCTTACAGATACAAGAGAGCGGGTTGAATTCTATCTAGGAAAATCCTGGATAATTTAGGCTGTTTCAAGGAGTACAATGTACAGTATCCGACTGCAACAACAAATGTTGTAAACCTCCTTCAGTTCCACTGTGCTCTTCTTGGTGCTCTACCTGCTCGTGGGTTGTGTCAGCCCTCGCTGGTCCTGAGCTGGCTTCCTGACTCTTCTGTGCTGTGTCCCATCTCACAAGTCCTCCCGCAGCTGTCTGAAGAATGATGCAGCGACCCCTCCTGTCATCTCACCTGTCCTATCCTGGTTTTAGCGCTGTAGCTCCTTCTGCTGCAATGTCTGGCAGGATCAGTGCTGAACACAATATATGAAGATCGAGAAAGCCCAGGCTGTCTCAATCCAGAGTAGCCATGAGTTAGTTTGTTTTTTTTTTTTGGGTGAGGAATGTAATGTGTGAACAACCAGGCCAGTCCTGCCTAAACCCATCAAGTCTGGGCAATCCCTGCTAATTTAGGGTCCATGGTGGACAAACATGGCTGTATGCGTGGGACCAGCTCATGTTACACTCATTCAGGTAATCCTCAGTTCAGATAATGAACTCATGGATTATTGAGACTCAAGCTACAGATTTCTACAGGATGCTTAAATAAAATGGTGAATTTTGGATACAAAGTCATAGCATGAGTAGTGGTCAGCACGTAGATATGCGTTAGCTAACTGTTTCCCTAGGAATAATCTTTCATGTTTTTTTTTCTTCTTTGATATGCTGTTTCCTATGTGTAGAATATGTGGCACACTGTGGTGTGCTTTGTCCTACTATTTACCTCCTTAAGGTCTCTCATTAAGGCTTGCTTACACAGTGATTGCAAACAGTATTCTGCATATTTTTGCACCCTAGCATTTAATTAAAAGGACATATGAAATGATTAAAAACACGATTTTCTGAAGTCATTCCACTGCTTGAGACAATTTGTCTCACAGGGAAACTGATGGTGTTATACCTAGATTGCTTTTTTGTGCAACTCTATCTTGCTGATGTGAGCTTGTTTATCTGTATGCTGTGTCACAATCTGAATAAAGTATAGATGTAGCTCGAGGTTGTAATAGTGGTCACTTGAACTTGGTGCAAGTCTATGCTGCTGCCAAAAGCAGAAATCCTGTTTTCTCCTTTGTTGCCTTTTGTGCTTAGGCATTAGCAGAATTAGGGATTTTGCAGCTGCAGGACAAGTTGTATCTGGTAATAACTGATATGGTTAAAAAACAACCATTTGTTCTCAGGTCGTCTTGGTGGGTTGACCCTAGGCAGCAGTGAGTGCTGGAATCAGAAGGGTGAAAGGGAGAAAAAGTTGTAGATTGAGATAATGACAATGAAGTAAAGCTGTTTGTGCAACTAAAGCAATTTAAGGAATTTGCTCATTATTTCCCATATTCAGGGAGATGTTTATCCATTTCCAGGAAAGCTTCATCATGTGTCATGGTTACTTGGGAAAATGAACAGTATAATTACAAGTGTCTCTCTTACTCCTTCTAGAGGGACACGGTTTAGTACCAGACTTGATTGAGTTAGAGAATGGTTGGACTTGATCTCCAAGTCTTTTCCAACTAAAATGATTCTGTGATTCTTCCCCCTTTGCATTGCTGTGCTTGATGCCATATGATATAAAATATCCCCCTGGCCTGATGCCTTGGTTGCGTCCCTCCCCAGCTTCTCACGTATCCCCATCCTACCTGCTGGGTGGCCAGAGTGGAGAAAGAAAAGGCTCTGGTGTTGTGCACTCTTCAGCAATAGGTAAAGCATAAGTGTATTACCAAAGCTGTTTTAGTCCTGGATCCTCCACACAGCACCATACCAGCTGGTGTGGAGAAAGTTAATTCCATCCTGGGCAGACTCAGAGACTCAGTCCTGGGCAGACTCAGGTCCCTTTTCATAGAGCTGCTGTATATGAAGCGGTGTGTGTGCTGTGTGCAGTTGTGCAACAGAGGCGGAAAGGATCAGTGATTGAGGCTGGAAGGACTCGACTGGCTTGTTTGTTTCCTGGTAGGATTGCCTTCAAATTTATGTCTCATGAAGCACTGTGTGCTTCTTTCACGCTTACTGAATACCATATGTACCAGTGTATAATGGCAAATGTGGTGTCATGTCTTCCCTCTCCATATAGTTCTGCAGTGATGAGATGTATCTAGGTCTGTGAAATCAAGATTAGCTGATCTTCCCTCTCCATATAGTTCTGCAGTGATGAGGTATATCTTGGCATTAGGGCTACATACCTTTGCCTGTAACAATGCTGACCTTATGCATTGTTTTCCTTCTAAAAAAAAAGACTTTTGCCTTTAAAAAGCAGCTAAGATTTGTAAGATATTGTTAGGACTAATAAAGTACATGCATTTGTGACTAGGAAGGAAACACTGAAAAACAATTCTGCTAAAGAATTACGATAATCAAGTTAGATATGACAAAACCATATGAATAGTTAAATATGTCCATATTAACTTAGTGCTTTGTAGGTAATAAGAAACAAGTTGAATCTGAGAAGGTAAAGTGTATACGAGACAAAATGTAAGCATGTTCTTAAAAAAATTCCTTCATTGCAGATTCACAGTTGTGGTTAAAATAGAAAATGTGGAATATGGTAGCGGCACTGGTAAAAATAAGAAGGATGCAAGAGCAGTAGCAGCAAAACAAACCTGGGAAATGATTGAGAAACAGGTAAGGAAACTGTAGAATTTGCGCTTTTTTTTTCTTTTCTTTTTTTTTTTTTTTGCTAGTAAAGGTTGAAGACGAATCTCTAAAAGTAGCCAGTAAAATGCTTTCTCTAATTCGAAAGAGTATAAAAATATTTATTTAATTTATCTTTGTTCTCTCTTATTCAGTGCTTTTCTACTTTATACCTGAATTATTTCCCTTGTTTTACTGCAAGGTTGGTATGTAACATTAATAGTGCCTCTTCCTCTGCTTTTAGAGGACGATAAGGAAATGTATTTGCCTTTTTCTAGTTCCCTTGATATATATACAGTGGACAGTGTTAACTTTTTCATCTTGATAACTGTTCAGTAATTTGATGACTTCAGAACATTTACAAGGCATTGCTTGGTGTGTCATCTGCCACTGTTCTCATAAAGATTCTTACTTCCACTTNAGATTCTTACTTCCACTTTGATCTGATTCAACTTTGTTTCTGTGTTCTTTATAATACAGCTGATCCTATACTCTAAAGAGTGTAGGACAAATGCTTCCTTGATTTAATTTACATTAGAATTTTGCTCCTCTGTTTTCTGCCTTGTGTTTTGTGGTAGCCATTCTCTATTTTTTGCTTTGACTATGAATGCTTTTTAACACTTTCACAGTGAAATCTTTCCTTACCTGTTTCCATATGCTTTTTGCTGTTTCACCATGGTTAACTGAATACAGTTACTGCATGTACAGGAGCATCTGCAGGCCTTGCTAATGGCAGCATGAATGACATCCTGCTGCCAACCCTTTTCTTGACTCTGGTCAGGCTATGAAAAAATTCAGAAGACAGCATTCAGGACATTTTTTTGGTTTTTTTGATGAGACATTTCCCAGCTGTTTCCTGCCTTATCTTAAAAGAGACAGGAGTAGATATGGTGATAGATTCTTAAAGACATTGATGCAACACTTAGAAAACTGGATTTACATTTATTTGGAAGTTCAGAATGTAGTAATTCTGAGCTGGGATAGCTGTCCTTTGCCACAAGTAACTCCATTAATGCAAATGTGAGATTTCTTAAAAATATTTTGAATATGCAGCTATATTAGATCTTGTGCACTGTTTATCTTAGTCTATTTATTAACCTTAAGTTCATAAGTTACCTATTTTGTTTGGTTTATAGCTGGAGAGTCTTTCAAGTAGGCAAAGTGAAAACCTAATGACAGGTCGAGCACCTGTACCAGTTATGGACTATGTCAGCCTACTAAACAGATATGAACAAAGAACATCACAACTAGTTGATTATCGTTACAGAGAACGTGTTGGAGAAGCCCATAATTCCACGTAAGTTGTACTTTGTCTTAGCAAAGAAATATTAAAAGCTAGTACTTACTTGAGTACTGCGTCCAGTTCTGGAGCCCTTATATCAAGAAAGATGTGAATGTGCTGGAGTGTGTTTGGAGAAGGGCCACGAGAATGATCAGAGGGCTGGAGCACCTCTCCTGTGGAGACAGACTGAGAGAGTTGGCGCTGTTCAGTTTAGAGAGAAGACTCCAATGAGACCTTGTTTTGAGCTTCCAGGCCTATGAGAAAGCTGGTGAGAGACTTTTTAAGTCAGGTACTGTTAGGACTAGGGGGAATGAAGCAAAAGTGGATAGATTCAGATTGGAAGTTAGGAGGAAATTCTTCACCATGAGGGTGGTGAGACAGGTTGCCCAGGGAGGTGGTAGAAGCCCCATCCCTCAATACTTTTAAGGCCAGGCTGGATGGGGCTCTGAGCAATCTGATGTAGTGTGAGGTGTCCCTGCCCATGGCAGGGGAGTTGGAGCTAGATGATTCTTAAGGTCCCTTCCAGCCCTGACAATTCCATGATTCTGTGATTCTATGATTCTAACACTGTCATTAGTTACCTAGAGTAGTGCTAGATGGATCTTTAGCAATACAATAAATATTTTGAGGTAGTCAAGAGAATCCAGTGGAGGGCCATTAAGGTGATTAAGGAGTTGGAGGATATGACATAGGAGGAGTGGCTAAGAGGACTGAGTTTGTTTAGCTGGGAGGGGAAGTGACGTGATGGTAGTCAATGCTGACAAATGTCAGTTATCTTGGTTGTAGCTCTGGCACTTTTGTGGACCTCTCAATGTATTTCGGAGACCCCTAGGAACCAAGAAGAGCCTATGTGTGTCTCCTTCTACATATACTGCAGTCAGGGAATTGTAGAAATGTTCCAGTTAATGATAGCCAAGTGGTGATAAAGAATATCTTTTAACACTCCTGGCAACATCTGCTGGCAAATTCCTCTTCTCTTCCCATGCCAAATCATCCACTTTAAAACTTAACCTGTGAATAGTTTGTGATTGTGAGTGGATGTGATATGATGCTTCAAGGAGTTCAACCTTCAATACTGCTAAATATTCACTGTCTGAAAATTTGTTATCTTGAAGGGGTGTTAAATTGCTTATCTACCATTATTAATTAGATGTATCTTTGAGATGCTGTGCTGAAGATGTGTATTTTAGGTTTCCATTCTGTAATGTCAGTTGACTGTGGTGTGTAGTTTATTAAATGAAGACTCATCATATGGATATGAGAATTCATTTTTTGTTGTATTTTACAGGTTTTTTTGCAGCTGTATAATTAGTGGTGTACTGTATGGAACTGGCAGTGGGCCTAATCGAAGTGCTGCAAAAAGAGCTGCTGCAAAAGAAGCACTTGAGAAGCTGAGTATGGAAGGCTATATAACAGTATGTGCTGTATTTCCCATTAAGACCAAAGTTTAATTCTTGTATATTTAATA
>VWYK01034959.1:0-10177 GCA_013399775.1 Semnornis frantzii
TCTTAAAGATCATGCAGTTCCAGTGCCACAGGAAGGGGCACTTTCCACTAGACCAAGCTGATTAAGCCCTCATCCATCCTGGCCTCGAACACCTCCAGGCAGGGGGCATCCACAGTCTCCCTGGGCAATCTGTTCCACCCTCACTGAAAAGAATTTCTTCCTAATCTCCAGTCTAGATCTACTCTCTTCCAGCGCAAAGCTATTGTGCATCATCCTATCACTACAAGTCCCTCCCCAGCTTTCTTGTAGGTTCCCTTCAGGTATTAGAAGGCTACTGTAAGGTCTCCCCAGAGCCTTCTCTAGGCTGAACGATGCCAGCTCTCTCAGCCTGTCCACACAGTAAAGTTTCTCCAGCTCTCTGATCTTTGTGGCACATCTCTGGACCCCCTCCAACAGTTTCATACCCTTCTTGTGTTGGGGGGCACCAGAACTGCATAGGTGGAGTCTCATGAGAGCAGAGCAGAGGGGCAGAATCCCCTCCCTGTCCTGCAGCTCTCGTTGCTTTGGATGCAGCCCAGCACACAGCTGCTTTCTGGGCTGCCAAAAGCCATTGCTCACGGTGAATTTTTCATCAACTGACAGTCCCAAGCCCTTCTTTTTTAGCCTGCTCTCAAGCCACACCTTGCGCAGTGTGTATTTGTGTTTGGGGCTGCCCCAACCCAGGTTTTGTGCTGATAAAGGTCTCAGGCTGAGAATGGTCTCACACTGAGAAGGGTCTTGTGCTGTATGCAGCACTGCACTCTATTTTCTTTTCCCAAGTTGAATTGTTTCAGCAGCTTTATTCTCAAGCTGATAATAGGACATTCACTTTATATTAGTGATGCTTCAGGGTGCACCACCATAGCTGACTCTGCTTTCCAGCTGTTGTTGCTGTCAGAGGGATGAAACCTTCCATTGCTGATGGCGAGTGGCACATTTCAGCACAGCTGAAAATGAAACCCACTGTCAAAAATATCTCTTGGATAGATGTCTCTGTCCATTTGGAGCTTATGGGCTTGCACAGCAGTGACAAACGGCCTACAAAGAATAACATTTCAGAGCATCTTCAAATCCCAGTTACAGTGTCACAGAATGGTAGGAGTTGGAAAGGCCCTCTAGGGATTGACTCCAACCCCCCTGCCAAGGCAGGTTCACCTGAAGAAGGTCACACAGAAACAAATTCAGGTGGGTTTTGAATGTCATCAGAAATAGAGACTCCACCACCTCTCTTAGCAGCCTGTTCCAGTGCTCCAGTACCATTAAGTTAAAGTAGTTCCTCCTCATGTTTAGATGGAACTTCTTATGTTCAAGTTTCTGCCCACTCCCCCTTGTCCTGTTCATGCTGATCTCCACATTAAAGTTTCTTTACAAGAAAGCTCCTGGGGGAAAAAAATAGTTAAAAAAAGTTGTTTTTGTTTTTTTTTTAAAGATAAGTAGGTGTTAAGCATCATCCAAACTCTTCCCCCTCCACCCCAAAAGCTTGAAATATTTTCAAGTGTAAAGGCTTTGAACAGTTCCCACCAGCAGACTGGATTTAGCACTTCTCCTTGAGAGACTTTGTTAGCTCCAGCTTTCTGCTAGAGTGCACACTGTTATCTTATAAATAAACAGCAATGCCCTGAGGTGCCCCTCTGCAATGAAAACACACATTCCAAAGAAACAAGAGTAAGGGTTCCACACCACAGCGAAAAAGAAAACGGCAAACGGCAGGCAATTAACTCTTCCTGAGTATGGGGAGCTACAGCACCTAATGAGCAAGCAGAACTGAAGGCTGGCTGCAAGATCTCCAGCAGCTTTGGCTGCTCTTGCTGTAGAATCATAGGATCATGGAATCACAGACTCACAGAAACATAGAATGATGTAATGGTTTTGGTTGGAAAAGCCTCTTCAGATCATCCAGTTCAACCATTTTCTAACTCTACCAAGGCTAGGGCTAATCCATGACCATCAGCACTACATCTACACAGCTTTTAAACACCTCCAGGGATGGGTATTCAAACACCTGCCTGGGGACCCTGTTCCAGTCTTTGAGAAGCCTTTCAGCTAATAATTTTCATCCAATATGCAACCTAAGCTTTCCTTGATGCAACCTCAGGCCATTTCCATTTGTTCTGTCGTTTGTTCCTAGGGAGAAGAGACCAACCCCCACTTCACTCCAGTCTCCTATCAGAGAGTTGTAGAGAGCAATGAGGTTGCCTCTCAGCCTTCTTTTCTCCAGCCTCAACAATCCCATTTCCTTCAGATGCTTCTCATCAGACCCATTCTCCAGACCTCTCATCATCTTCACTGCCCTTCTCTGGACATGCTCCAATCTCTCAGTGTCAAAACACAGCCCAAACCAGAATCCTGGACTCAAGCTGTGACCTCACCAGTGCTGAGCACAAGGGAACAATCACTGCCCTTCCCCTGCTGATCACACTATTCCTGACCCAGGCCAGGATGCTGTTGGCCTTTTTGGCCACCTAGGCACACACTGGCTCTTCTTCAGCCAGCTGTCAATCAACATCCTAGGGCTTTTTCTCCTGGGCAACTTTCCAGCCACTCTGCCCCAAGCCTGGAGTATTCATAGGATTGTTGCAACCTAAGTGCAAGACCCAGCACTCACTTTGTTGATTCTCTTACATTTGCAGAAGCTGAACCTCACAACTGATTTACAGGATGGAAAAAAATACCACAGGAGGGAAAAAAAAAACCCCAGTGTGCCTTAACTGGGGTCCTGGCTAGGGAAATCCGTACAGAAGACAGACACCTTGCTATTGCTCCTTTATTTGCTCTAGAACTGTGACCAACACAGAGGTTTTTTTTTTATCAATTCATATTTTGGAAGTGTGCTGACTTCAAGCATATGAATCTCCAAGAAGCTACTCCCTATGCTTCAGCTTTGAAGGAAACCTTTGCAAAGCTCTAGCTCGAGATGGGAGGAGAACTCCTCAGACAGCTTAGCTTCAAATGCCAAGCATATATTTCATGGTTAATATGATTCCATCTATTTGATAAAATCTGCCTCTATAAAACTTTATAAATTGTTTTATTGTGTGGATTCAGTGAGTTTAATTCACTTATTTGCTATGTTTTAGTACCTGGCAGAATTTGAGTCTAAACACTGAATGTAATTTATTGCCATCTATAATAATTCCATAAAATCCCTTCCTAAGCCAGAGTATCAGCATTGGTATCAGCATCCAGGACACTTCTTGCTATCATCAGTAACCAGGAATCCATTTTAAACACAGGTTTAAACTTCAGCCTGTGTGACTCCAATCTGAGGGGTCAGCCACCCCTGGAATCATTCTGCATATAGTTGGGGTAAACAGGTGTGTAAAAGTCACGTCCTGATGTCCAGGTGATCAGACTGGGAGGAATAACAGAATCATAGAATTGTTTCAGTTGGAAAAACCCTCTAAGATCACTGAGTCCACCCATCAGCTTAAGACTACCACAGCCATTAAACCATGTCCCCAGGTGCCACGTCCATACATTTCTTGAACACCTCCAGGGCTGGTGATACCACTGCCTCCCTGGAGAGCCTGTTCCAATGCCTGACATCCCTTGTAGCAAAGAAATCTTTCCTAACGTTCAGCCTAAACCTCCCCTGGTTCAACTTGAGGCCACTTCCTCTTGTCTTCTCACTCTTTACTAAGAACCTTCCTTTCAGAAAGCTGTAGAGAGCAATGAGGTCACCCCCAAGCTCTTCTTCTCTAGAACAAACACTCCCAGTTCCTTCAGCTGCTCCTCACTAGTTCCACTCTCTAGACCCTTCACCAGAGTTGTTGCCCTCCTCTGGACACACTCCAGCACCTTGGTAACTTTCCTGGAGTGAATGGCCCCAAACTGAACCCAGAACACAAGGTGTGACCTCATCAGGGCTGAGTGCAGGGGGACAATCCCTTCCCTGGTCTTCCTGGCTACACTATTTCTGATGCAGGCCAGGATGCTGGTGGCCTTGGCCACCTGAGCACACTGGTGGCTGATCTTCATTCATCTTCCAGGCAGCACCCCCAGCACATGGTTAGCAGTGCTTTGTTTACAGAACTAATTGTAAACCAGCCTCTAAATCAAAAAGGGTGTGAGGAATAAGAAGTGTCCTGATACAAAGTGCTGATTCAGACTCTCATTTCCATGAAGAGATTTGCAGTGTCGTTACCATGCTACTGCATAGAGCTGTGGCTCAGAGTAATCACCCTTTAATGCATGGTGACACTAATGTACTAGTAAACTACTGGAGTTCATTCACTACTAGTATCAGGACTCTGAAAGGCAGGTAAAAACACCCTGAATGCAAGGCCAACGTGTGGAAATGTCATCAGGGATAAATTCGTCTAAAAAGGAGAAGGAAGAGGCAGCTACAAAATAAATCCACTAGCTGAGAATTGCAACCTCCTAAGCCTCACAGGAGCACTAAAGCTGTGTAGGTTTTGAATAATTCAGGAAGGAAAGATGCTTTTATCTCCCTGTCCTGGCTCTACATCCATTTATTACAATTAAAATTGTACAGTGGCTTCTTTTTGCCAGTCTAAGGGCAATGTTGACCTGGGCCTGGTGTTCAGCTGAGTGTGGGAGAAAATGCAGGAGGGAAATGAAAAGTGTCAAAGGCACAGTCAAGAGCATTAGGGTTTGATGTCATAATGCTGCTCTTTTTAGAGAGTTCCAGCTAGTAGAAATGTGGAAACCAATGAAAGCTTCAGGACAGAGGTTTTGCTTTATTTGGTTAAAGCAGCTCTCGTGGTTGCAGTATTAAATAAAATACTCCGTCTCTTCTGCCTAGTCTCTGCTGATAGGATGAGAGGAAATGGCTTCAATTTGCACCAGGGGAGATTTAGGTTGGAGATTAGGAAAAACATCTTTGCTGCAAGAGTGGTCAGGCATCAGAACAGGCTGCCCAGGGAGGTGGTGGAGTCACCATCCCCAGAGGTGTTTAAGAAACCTGTGGCCTTGGCATTTTGGGACATGGTTTAGTAGTTATGGTGGGGTTGAGTTGACAGTTAACTCAATGACCTTAAAGGTCTTTTCCAACTGAAACAATCGTATCATTTTATAATTCTATGTTCTAAGGTGTCAGAAAATCCAGCCAAAAAAGACCCCAAACTTCCTAAGTTTCACATATTTAGAAAAAAAGAAAATACCATGATTATGACAACATTCTTATAGATTTTGGGTCCTGACACAGGGAATGAGGCAGCAGATCTGTGAGTAGAACTACACATCCCAGGTCCCCAGGCCAGAGGAGAACCTTGTCCTTCCCCCAAGAGATAGTACTGACTGCTACATGTTTAATACCCCTTAGTTAACAGACTGATGCATTAGGAGCTGCTGTCTTTATGGCCCTCTCTAATTAAGTTACACAAGGGGAATTGAGTACTTTCACCAGGGTATAGCAGGAGCAGAATCTGTCCTTCCATTCTGAGCAGCTCAGAGACTTTAAAAAGTCTCTCAAGTGGGGCTGTGGAGGCTCTGGTGGAAGTGGTTAATGTAGCAGTTTATGTTGCATAAACTCCATTTTACCTTCTCTGCAAGTGCTGCAACTGTTCTGCCTGACCCACTTTGCTCTGTTCCTGGTGGCAGTGCCATTCATCTTGCACACATGCCCTCATGAGCAGCAGCTCTCATCTTGGAGAAAGCAAAGTGCAACATTTTTTGTGTCTGCTGTTCCACCATCCTTGAGTTTTCCATAGGCTGCTCCAGATTCCACAGGAAGCATTTACACTAAGTAGGCTCTAAATCATCACATCTAAGATCAGACTTGTGCTATCAGGTCCTGGAAGTCATAACTGATTCTGCCTTTTGGGAGCAGTCTGGCAGAGAAGTCAGTTGAGTAAACCTGACCACAGAAGTGTAGGTTTTCAAGGGGCTTAGAAGAAGCTGATGATCTCAAAGGTACATGTCAAATCTCCAGGGAGTTCACTCAAAGCTGAATGGAGGTTGTGAACTGCCTGGAGATTGTATGCAACCAGACCAACTGTGGTGGGGCACACCCAAGTCCCTGCCCCACCGAAGGTTTGAATGGGATGTGAAACTGTTCTGCTTCCCCCCCACCCCTAGTTCCGGGGGTTAGGAATGTGAAGGGAGTAGGTGTCAAGTACTCTACCCCACCCCCGCAGGCTGGAACAAGGGAGAGTAAAACACCCCAGCATAGAGATATATATGGCAATGGGACACATTATCTAGTGGGCAGAAAGGAGCACTTGGGGCAGAAAGAAGCACAGGACTGGAGACTGCCAGCCACAGACTGCCAGCATCGGCCCAGCCAGCGTCAGACTCAGACTCAGACCTTGCCTTAGCCCTGGAGTCAGTCCTTGAGTCAGTCCTTGAGGGGCATCTGCAAGAACGGTGNCAGATGTTCCCTAGGCTCCAGGCTGCCTTTATTTGTCAGTCTGGCAAAGCTATTTTCTATAGCAAACCTTTCCAAGCTTTCTGATTTTCCTGAATTACTACATTCCCTGTAAGCATCCTTGTGAAGATTTTCCCAAACAAATTTCCAAACCTGAAACTAACCAATTCTACACAAAGTTGTCGGCAGGGCTTTCTGGAAATAAAATAACTGCAGATTTTACAATTTCCTGCCTTGTGAATTCCCACAACCGAGACACCAACTCACAACAAGGCCAGATTTGGAAAGAGGACACTGAATCCACCATCCTCCACCACACAGTACAGGGCTCCACCTTGCAGAGATGCAACAGGAATCACCAAAGAGTGATAATGCAAAGGCACCTTCTCTGCAGCAAGACTCAATTTCTTCATTTTGGTTCCAGCAGAAGCTAAACAAACACAGTCACACACACACAGGGGGAGAACCCAGGAAAAGGGGATTTGATTTAGTTACAGATCTGGCCACATGAGTGCTGATAGAAAAGCTCCCTCAAAGCTAAAGGAGCCCTCCAGCATGGGACCACTAAGACTGTGAGGGCACTGGAACTTCTCTTATATGAGGAAAGGTGAGAGAGCTGCAGCTTTTCACCTTGGGGAAGAGGAGGGTGAAGCAGAATTTTGTTAATGTTTGCAAACATCTAAGGGGTGAGTGTCAGGAAGATGGGACCAGACTCTTCTCAGTGGTCCCCAGTGACAGGAATGGGCAATAGGCACAAACTTAAGCATAAGAAATTCCATCTAAACATGAGAAGGAACTTCTTTGTTTTGAGAGTGCGGAACACTGAAGTAGGCTGTCCAGAGAGGTGGTGGGGTCTCCTTCTCTGGAGACATTCAAAACCTTCCTGGACATGTTCCTATGTGACCTACTTAAGGTGATCCTGCTCTGGCAAGGGGGTTGGATTCTTATCACCTTCAGACATCCTTTCCAACCCCTACCCTTCTGTGATTCTGCCTTAATTTAGCCCATAAAGTCCTTGGGCTATTTGGAGTAGCAGGGTTGGGAGACACAGCTGCAGTTCACTGACACAAGGATTTTTCTGTCTGCCAGAACTTTTGGGGTGGATAATGAAGTGAGGTGTTAAGACAGGTTGCTTCACATTACATAACAACAGTGTGTCAATCCAGGTTAGTCTTGCATTGACACTTTGTGTTCTTCAATCGCGAGCCACAAGCGCAGAGAAACGCACTCACAGACCTACAGGCTTGGGGCAGGATGCTGACAACCACTACCAAGGTCAACCTCACACTCTTTTTGCCACTGTACTCTTTGCAGAGCAAAAGGAAGGAAATCTAATCAGTTGTCAATCTGAGATAGACAGGCTGTATTTGGTTGGAAGGTACCCTCAAAGATTCTCTTGTCCAACTGCCATGCAGGTAGCAGGGACATCCTCCAACTAGAGAAGGCTGCCCAGGGCCACATCAAGTCTGATCTTGAACATCTCCACGGACAGGGCCTCAAATACATCCCTGAGCAACCTGTTCCAGCATTTCACCATTCTCATAGTGAAGAACTTCCTCCTGATGTCCAACCTAAAGCTCCCCTGCTCCAATTTCAAACCATTGCCCCTTCTCCTGTCACCGCCAAGCCCTTCGAAATAGTCCCTCCAGAGCCTTTCTGTAGGTCCTTTTCAGATATTGAAATGCAGGTCTAAAGTCTCCTCAGAGATGCCTTCTCTCCAGGCTGAACAGCCCCAATTCTTTCAGCCTGTCTTCATAGGAGTAGTGCTCCAGCCCTCTAATGATCTTTGTGGCCCTCCTATGGACCCACTGCAGCAGGTCCATCTCTCTCCTGTGTTGGTGGCCTCATAGCTGAATACAGTACCCTTCACAATAACAAACTTTGTCTATCCACTTCCCTTTTCTTCTTACAGAACATTCCCTGTGTTTGAGGTCCAGACACATTTCAGACTACCACAGAATCAAAGAATATATTTAGTTGGAAGAGACCTCAAAGACCATCCAGTCCAACCCTCCACCCAGCACTGAAGGGGCAACACTAAACCATATTCTTAAGCACCAGGTCTACACACTGCTTGAACATCTCCAGGGATGCCCTCTGTCCTAGGCAGACCATTCCAATGTTTGAGAACCCTTTCAGTGAAGAAGTATTTCCTAACATCCATCCTGAACCCCCCTGGCACAGTTTGAAACCTGTAGTCCTGTTACTTGGCATCAAGGAGAAGAGGCTGCCCTCTCCTTGCCTTCAGGGAGTTGTAGAGAGCAATGAGGTCTCCCCTCAGCCTCCTCTTCTCCAGACTGAGCTCCCTCAGAGCCCTAGCTGAGCCTTAGCTCCCTCAGATGCTCCTCTTGGGCAATGTGCTCCAGGCCCTTCACCAGCCTCTTTGCACTTCAGTGTCCTTCCTGTAGTGAGGGGCCCAGAACTGAACACAATACTCAAGGCGTGGTCTCACCACTGTTGAGTACAGGAGGATGATCGCCTGCTGTTCACAACGTTTCTAACACAAGCCAGGATGCCATTGTCCTTCTTGGCCACCTGGGCACACCCTGACTCATATCAGTTGACCAGCAACCAACACAGGCAGGTCCCTCTCTAAGTTGCAGCTTTCCAGCATTCCAATAGCTCAATGTTTCAAACCAGGTCCCAAAGTATCACACCCACACGGTTCTTGAACATCTCCAGGGACCAAGCCACCTCTCTATATGTTTGTTTGATTCTAGCCAAGCTACCATCCATTTCAAGAAAGACAAGTGGTCATTTTGATAGCCAACCTGAATAGTGACAAGCTAATTAAAAGAAGCAAAGGGAGGAGTAAGAATTCTGCACCAGCACAGATATTTGCTTTTGGACCAAGGTCAGTACTGGGGGTTTATCACAACACAGGGGATGATGCTCTGAACATGGCAGAGATATCAAGAGCTCACATTCATACTGGTCTATGTGTATTATTCACATAAGTCACCTATCTTAGCTGGTTTATTCTGGACTTACTCCACAAGTATTAGCTTCTAGCATTGTTTCTCAAAGCAATAAGCTTATCACAATCTGAATCATTCTCTAGAGTCACCAGATGTCAGCACCGGCTCTAGAAAGAACTCTGAGCAAGGGCAATGTAGATTGAACCTAGGCTTGAATCACCTCACAAACATATTTGTACCTCTACTCACCTGAGGGGCAGCTGAAATCTGCATATTAGCATTTTGCCAACACCCCCCTGTGCCTGTGCACTGCCATGAAAGAAAAAAGGAGGAAAGCAAAGGGCAGGAACTAGGGTATGCTGCAGGAAGAGCAAGCCAGCTTATGAACAGGATGGTATGTTCAAAGCTATGCAATGGAATGCATGAGATATGGTCATCTCCCACACAGCTCTTGAAGGATGTGCTGGTTTGAGCTAACTGGAATATTTTAATAGAGAAAATTATACTCTAGGTTGTGAAGGAAAACAATGGTGATGTCTGCTTCACTCATAGGCTTGTTGAGATGTTTAGGAATAAGAACCCAAAACAAAAAAAGATAAGAGAGTGTCTCGAGCTGGCAGCCTGTGTCATGGGGCACAGCATCTTGGGCTCTCTAGCAACTTCTGGCTTCTCCTCTCTGCTGAATTAATTTCACTAACCACCTTTTTCTTCTAATCCCCTCCCCCCCCAGCTGATCCTCCAAACTCACCTTGTGTGTAAGGCAAACCTTGGGGTAAGGTGTGGGGGTGGGGAGAAGGTGGAAGGGTGGTTGGGAGCCCCTCCTGGGGTCTCTGATTTCTGGGAGGGGAGTTGTGTTTCTGCATTCCCTTTCCCTTGTATATCTCTGTAACTATTCCTGTCTATAGTGTATATCTCTGCTTGTACATTGTGCTGAGCTGTAAATAGAGCTTCA
>VWYK01034966.1:0-17976 GCA_013399775.1 Semnornis frantzii
GCAGGGCTCCGCTGCCGCTGCCCCAAGCCGCCCGCAGCAGCCGCAGGATGCCGGCAGCAGGCACCCAGCCCTGCGGTCGCGGAGCGCCCTCTAGCGGCTGAAAGCAGCAAGCGGCTCTCCGTGAACCCCCGCTCATGGCTGCTCCTGCTGCGCCTGAACGTCGCGCAAAGACCTTCTCTGGCCAGCCTGCAGTCATGGGTCAAGATCAGTTGGATGAGGTCCAGCAAGGCCAAATACTGGGTCCTGGTCTTGAGGCATAACAACCCCAAGAAAGCTCCAGGCTGGGGGCAGAGTGGCTGGAAAAGCCCAGCAGAGAAGGACTTGGGGGAGCTGGGTGACAGCCCCAGGTCCTTCAGCTGTCCCTCCCCAGCCCTATGCTCCAGACCCTTCCTCAGCTTTGTGCCCTCCTCTGGACCTGCTCCAGCCCCTCAGTGTCCTTCTGGCACTGGAGACCCCAAACTGAACCCAGCACTCAAGCTGTGGCCTCAGCAGTGCCCAGCCCAGGGGCACAATCCTTGCCCTGCTCCTGCTGCTCACACCAGTGCTGATCCAGCTCAGGTTGCTGGTGCCCTTCTTGGCCACCTGGGCACCCCCTGGCTCATCTTCAGACTGAAATGACGAAAAGGAGGGGAAAAAGGAGAACCGCCAAGGCATGAAGGTCTGAAAGGTCTTTACTCATGTCATGACTGGTAGGCACACGCTGGCACAGCACCACTGCAGAGGTGTCCTCCTGCTAGATGAAGTAGCCCAGGCACTTGTTCCTCTCAATGTCCATTTCCTCAGTTTCCAGCTCGTAGTGTTTCATGGCCACAAAGTACCTGATGAAAGTTTCTCCCAAGGCTTCCTTGATGCAGGAGTCCTTCTCCAGTGCCACAAGAGCATCTTCCAGTTTCAAAGGGACCGAGGAGTGTTTCGGGTCAGAGCTGTGGTTTTCTTCTTCCAGCACCTCATCATACCTCAGCCCTCTCTTGATGCCATCCAGGCCTGCAGCAATGGTAGCAGCAAGGACCAGGTAGGGGTTGGCCGTGGCAGAACTGAGTTTGTTCTCGATGAGGGTGCCCTTGCCGCCGTGGCACTTGACGTTGAAGGCACAGCTGTTGTCGTTGTAGGCCCACTGGGCATTGACAGTCTCTTTGGACTCCTTGCTGTACTTGGAGTAGGGCTTGCGGCAGCTGGTGGTAGGAGCCATCAGGCAGCTGATGGCCGCAGCGTGGGCCAGCAGCCCTGACAGCCAGTGCTTGCCCATCTCTGACAGCTCCTCTGCCCCATAGCCGGCAGAGAAGAGATTCTTCTGCCCGTTCAGGTCCCACAGGCTGTGTGCCAGGGCCCCCGAGTTGTAGAAGCCTGACTCTGAGAAGAAGCTGGCCACGTAGTTGTACTTCTTGGCCACCTCTTTGATGCCCGTGCGGAAGGTGAAGGCGCTGTCAGCGGCGTCAATGCCAAAGGTTGGGTGAAAGGTGATCTCCATCTGCCCGGGCCCGCTGGAGGAAGAGAAGCTCTCGATGTTGGCACCAGCATAGTACATCCCCTCGATGAGCTCCTGGATGAAGGTCTGGTCGTGGTTGTTGAGGATGGTGGCTGCAGGAAAGGAGATTGTCTTGGAGTTGACCACCTCGGTGATGCCATAGATACAAAACTCGTAGGTGAAAGCAGAGTAGAGGGAAAAGCCATGGGCCTGGAGCTGGCTCAGCTGCCTCTTGGCGATGTGCCTCGGGGAGGTCATCAGGGGGCTGCCCAGCACGGTGAAGGAGTCACAGATGACTCGAGCGGTCTGCTCAGTCCAGGGCAGCACGCGGAAGGTGCAGAGGTCAGGGTTCAGGATGATGTCACAGTTGAAATTGGTGGCGTTGATGTAGTCTAATTCATTATCTTTGGGGTTCAGAGTCAGCTCCAGGTAACTCCTGGGCATGGCAACACCATGGATGGCCTTCTCCTAAAGACAGAGCAGAAAGGCAGGTTGGCAAAGGAGAAAAGTCCAGAGTGGCTTTCTGCAGGACACACAAACCTCACATTCTCAGTGAGGAAACCAGAACAGAAAGCCTAACAGCTAAAATGCAGCAGGCACTGCAGGGGAAGGCAGGGACTAGGCCCTGTGGCAGTGTGAAGCACAAGTTCAGCACAGCTGGCAGGAGCAGCCTGTGAGGCTGGAAAAGCCCTCTGAGAGCATCCAGCCCAACCAGCAACCCAACCCCACCATGGCCACCAAACCATGGTCCCAGGTGCCATGGCCACACCTGTCTGGAACATCTCCAGACATGGGCACTCCACCACCTCCCTGGGCAGCCTCTGCCAGTGCCTGACCACTCTTGCACCAAAGAAACATTCCCTGATGTCCACTCCAAGCCTCCCCTGGCCCCATTCCAGGCTATGAGCAGCTGCAGAGGACAGCTCCTGGCTTCTGTATTTCAGTCTCTGCCATCATTAAGAAGAAAAATCAAATCAAATTTGATGCCCAGAGAGGTTGTGGAGTCTCCTTCTCTGGAGAGCTTCCAATTGCCCCTGGCCATTGTGACCCTGGGTAAACTGCTGTGGGTGTCCTACTTTAGCAGGGAGGTTGGGCTGGATGATCTCCTGAGGTCACTTCCGACCCCACCACGCTGTGAGTCTGTGAAAATTAGGGACCAGGCCATGAAAACACACAAAGGCAGAGAGAGAAAGCAGAAGAACTCACATGGAAGAAGCGAGAGGGAATGTTCTTGGACCTGGACACGCCGTGGAGGTCTGTGGATTCAAACCTGACAAACTGGACACTGTCCCTGGCCATCTGCTGCTTGATGAACTCGATGTGAGAGAAGAGATGAAGAAGGGTTGAATTTCCCAGGTCATTCACCTCGGGCTCTCTGCTGGATGCTGGAAGTGCAGAGGAATGCTCAGGTCAAACGAAACAGGGAACGGCGGAGGGGGGGAAGGCTGCAGCAGGCTGCCCAGAGCCAGGGCTGAGGGCGTGTTCCTGCAGTCATTCAAGGTCAGACTTGCTGTGGCCCTGGGCAGCCTGCTCGAGTTGGAGGTGTCTCTGCTGACTGCAGGGGTGGACGAGATGAGCTTTGAGCGTCCCTTTCAACCCAGGGCAATCTGTGAGGCTGTACCCAGCTCGCTACAGCCCCCAGGGAGAGACGAGTTGGGTCTTGCCCAGGAGGGGGCAACAGAGGAGGCAGCTGTGATGGGTGAGCCGCAGAGCACGGCTAGGCTTGCAGGAGACCTCTGGGACCCTGCTGCTCTGAGGCTAATTGGAACATTTTTAGGAGAGAAATTAGGTCATTGGTTGTAAAAAGAAAATAATGGTGAAGTCTGTACCACTGCTTGCTCTGCTGAGAGGGATAAAAAGCCAAACTGCCAGCAGCGTGTCCCACTCTGGTCTGTGCCCCTGGAGCTATTTGCTGCCTCCTCACTTCAATACATCTCCTCTAATCTTGGCCAACAGAAAACAACCTAAGCTCTGCTGCTTGTTCTCTTTGTCTGTGTGGGAAAGTGGAGGCAGAACCTTTAAGCCCCTTCTGGGCAGTTTTCTTTGCCTGGGAGAGAGTTTGGATTTCTGTGCTATTTCTTGTTTGTCGATGGCTGTAACTGCCTGTAAATAGACTGTGCAGAAGTGCTGGTGAATGCAAGCAGAGCTTCAGCTTACTGCAGAGCCCTCTCAGCTGCTCTGGTAATGTCAACTGCCTCTGTGTGTGTGCACTTCCTAACCCAACACAGAGACCACCCAGGCCAGCCAACAACCCAGCCCCACCATGGCCACCCCTTTCTGCAGCCCCTCCAGCCATGGGAACTCCACCCCCTCCCTGGGCAGCCTCTGCCAGGCCCTGACCACTCTGCCACCAAAGACATTGTTCCTTCTCTCCAACCTAACCCTGCCCTGCCACCATCCCAGGCCATTTCCTCTCCTTCTCTCCTCTGAGAGCAGGCAGCAGAGCCCAGCCCCAGCTGCCTGCAGCCTCCTCTCAGGGAGCTGCAGAGAGCAATGAGCTCTGCCCTCAGCTTCCTCTGCTGCACACTGAACACCTCAAGCTTCCTCAGCTGCTCCTCTCCAGGCTCTTTTCCAGGCTCTCAGCCCCAGGGCTCTCAGCCTTTGCTCCTCACAGAGCTGCTCCAGGTCTCTCAGCATCTTCACAGCCTCCACTGAACTCTCTCCAGTACCTCCCTGACCCTCATGGACTGGGGAGCCCAGAACTGGACACCACACTCCAGGCCCAGAGTATCTTGTCCTGACTTCTCCAAGCTGGTTACCACAGTTTGTCTGCAGAGAAATGCTGAACTACCACCAGAAGATGTCTTCCAGCTGTCTGCTAGCAGCAGATAGCAGCAGAAGGCAGGAGTGCTGCAAGGAGCCAGCAGCAGAACCTGATCCAGGTGGAGATGTCCCTGTTCACTGCAGGGGGCTTGGATTAGATTTGTGGTTGTAGCAGGTCTAGAGTAGGGCACAAAGCTGGGGAAGGGTCTGGAGCACAGGGCTGGGGAGGAGCAGCTGAGGGAGCTGGGGGTGCTCAGTGTGGAGCAGAGGAAGCTGAGGGCAGAGCTCATTGCTCTCTGCAGCTCCCTGAGAGGAGGCTGCAGGGAGCTGGGCTTGGGCTCTGCTGTCTGCTCTCAGGGGAGAGGAGGAGAGGAAATGGCCTGGGATGGTGCCAGGGCAGGGTTAGGCTGGAGAGAAGGAAAAATGTCTTTGGTGGCAGAGTGGTCAGGGCCTGGCAGAGGCTGCCCAGGGAGGTGGTGGAGTGCCCATGGCTGGAGGTGTTCCAGGCAGGTGTGCCCATGGCACCTGGGGCCAGGGCTTAGTGGCAATGATGGGGCTGGGTTGCTGGCTGGGCTGGATGCTCTCGAAGGTCTCCTGCAACCTTAATGGCTCTCTGGTTCTGTTTTGTGGGAGGAAGGTTGCACTCAATGATCGTAAGAGGTCTTTTCCAACTGAACCAATTCTCTGATTCTGGGTAGGAGGTCTCTGCTCACTGCAGGGGGTGGAGCTAGCTGACCTTTCAGGGTCCCTTCCAGCCCAACCCACCCCACGAGTGCATGGTTTAAGCCCCTGAAGCAGGAGGAGCACTGTCTGCAGGAGGACAGCAGGTGATGTTTTAATTCCTTACCAGCATGGTCTGCAGAGGAGTCAAACTGAATCTCAGCATCTGGGCTTCCTGCGTGCAGGGGTGCTACTGGCAGCCCCAGAACCAGCTGGTCCATGTCACTGCCTGCTGCTTGCTGCTGGTCAGAGCCTGCGGAGCTGAGGACCAGGAGGTGCCTGCCCTGCTGCCCTGCGCCCTCCTGGCGCAAGCTGTGCTGCTTTCGGTGCTCCTCTCCAAAATGGGGACCGAAGGTGCCAAAGGCTCTGCCTGACTTCTCCCCGGGCTTCGAGTTCTTCTGAGGGGAAGGGCTCCCTGCCTGGCCACTGCGACTGTGCCTGTGGGCAGGCAGAGGCCCTTCCTTCAGCAGGGTCTTCAGCTCTTGCAGGCTTTGTGCAGGAAGGTCTGGTGGTGTTGGGAAGGCCTCTGCAGGGCAGCACAGGGAGCCCATCCTGCTCACGTGAAACTTGACCTCTTCCATCCTACCCCACTCTTGCTGCTCACTCTCTGCCTTCTCGGTGCCCTCTGCCCTGCCTGCTGCCTCTCCATGCCCAGCCTTCCCTGTGCCCCTTGCTGGCTGCATGCCCACAGGAAGCTCACTTCTGGTCAGTGTCTCCACCTCCTCCTGTCTCTTCCCTATTGCTCTTTTCCCAGTGCCAGCGCTTCCCTGGATTTCTTCTCTGTCTGCAGACACCTCTTCTTCGATGCCACTGGCACCTTGGGCACTGCCAGCACCCGCTCTGTCCTTCTGTCCTGGAGGAGAGGCAGCCAGGCTGTGAGGAGGCTGTGCTGCTGCTGCTCCTGAGCCAGCAGGGCTCCCTGCCAGGGCAGAAGGCTCCGGCACTCTGCAGGTGTGGGGCAGCTCCATCTTCTCATTTTCTAAAGGAGGGAGGTACTTGGTAGGGCCTTTGACTCCCTTTTTCTTTCTGAAACCACACATATTGTTGCCATCAACTTCATCATTGTCACTTTCAGAAGTGTTCTGTAACCAGCAATAAAATATACAACCAAACAACATGCATCAACCAGAGGGAAGGTGCCAGTGCAGTCCCAACCAGCACCAGTCACCGCACAGCGCTGCCACACTCCTTGCTGATGGAGCTCTCTGTGGGCATTCAACAGCCTTCAGATTCTGCTCTTTTCATAGGAAAAAATACTTTTTCTTATAGCTTAGGATAAAGTAGGTGAAAAACGTCTTTTTTGTACCATTTGTAGGTAGATCCAGTAGATGAAAATACAAGAAATTGGACAACGTGGGGCTTGGTTTGTCAAATGTGGGGTTTGAATGTGAAGGGAAAAGTGTAATTACATCACAAAGAAGGAAAGATACTGGAATTGCAACCCAAAGGCCTAATCCCCTGCTGATCTGAGGTGTGCTGCCATGGCTCAGCCAGGAGCCATCCTGTTTCACTATCTCCTTGCTCATACTGGAAGCTTCTGCATTCCAAATGACATTTTTTGCCCTGATCCCTGGAAATTCCTGAAACCAGCCAGCTTTGGCATTGATTTGGGGAACTACTTGCACCCAAAAACTGAAGTTCCAAGGTGCTGGCTGCCAGGACAAGCCCACGGTTGGATGTGTCAGCAGAGGCAGAAGAAGAGCTTTAGATGTGGCACTGAGGTGACTGAGATTGTAGCAGCTTTTTAGAGGGATGGAAACCAGTGGAGAAGGTGCCAGGGAACCCAGGAGCTACAAAACTTCATCTGCCTACCTTATCTCCAGGAGTGTCAGGAGACATTGGGGTCATCACCCAGCCCTGGCATCCTGGTGCTGCCATGCTGGAGGGCAGGACACCAAACCTGACACACCTTCCTTGGACTGGGCCTCCTCTGCTGTTAACAACCCAAACCCTACAGTACAAGAGAAGCTTCAAATGACAAAATACCCTGGTGGTGCCATCACCCTGGTGCCCCCTCTCTGGAGGTCCTCGAGGCCAGGCTGGGTGAGGCTTCTCTGGGCAACCTGTTCAATGTCTCCCCATGCTGACAGTAAAGCCTCTGCTTCAGACCATGCTCAGCACACCTGCATGGAGACCCCTGCACCCAACCTGGCACCCTTCTGGGCAACCTGGACACCCCTGTGCCCAGCCTGGCACCCTTCTGGGCAACCTGGGCATCCCTGTGCCCAGCCTGGCACCCTTCTGGGCAACCTGGACACCCCTGCACCCAGCCTGGGCACCTCTGCACCCCATGCACAAAACATTCACTCCCCTGAGATCCTGATGCAAAGAGCATTTTCCACCTGCTGTAAAAGTGCTCAGCATGGAGTCCTCACCTGCTGACCAAGGTCCTCCCTGCTGCTCATGTCCACTTCATTCTAGTTCAGGTGCCCATCAGAGGTGCCCCAGTGAAGCCCAGCAGGAGCCCACCCTGTATTTATAGCCACAGCCACAATGCAGCTGAGCTCAAACAGAAGTGCTGTGAAGCTCTTTTTGCCAGAGGCCACGCAGGTGATGAGGCACAGAGAGCAGCCCCAGCGTGCCAGCTTCTGGAACAGGGCTGGAGTACAGTGACCCATGCACAATGCTCAGCTGCTGCACACAGGGACAGCAGCAAAGGGGTTTGTGCAACTTTCCTCCCCACAAAGGGCTTTTTGTGCTCCAACAAACCAGTCCTGTTCTGGAACAGGAGCTATTGTGGGCTCCTTCCAGGGCAGACCTGTGCTGGAGAGGCCAGCAGCAGCCTGTGTGGGGGTACATGGGAAGGGCTTGGGCAGGACACTCCTGGGGGGTCTCTGCTCCTCTAGGGTCAGGGCCACTGCTGGGGCTGCCTGGGACAGAGCTGAGGGGAGGGGGCTTTGCCCTGCATGAAAGCTCAGGTAGCAGATGGCTCAGCTTCTCCTGCTCCTGCTCAGACAGCACAGGGCTGTCAGCAACTCCCTCTAAGGAGGACTCTGCCAGGCTGGGGCTGAGCCATGGCCCTCAGCACCACAGCTCTGCCTTGGGAAACGCCTCCAGGGGTGGGCATTCAGCACCTCCCTGGGCAGCCTGTGCCAGGCTGGCAGAACCCCTCCATCCAAGAAGGTTCTTCTGATGTCCAACCTAACCCTGCCCTGGCACCATCCCAGGCCATTTCCTCTCCTCCTCTCCCCTGAGAGCAGTCAGCAGAGCCCAAGCCCAGCTGCCTGCAGCCTCCTCTCAGGGAGCTGCAGAGAGCAATGAGCTCTGCCCTCAGCTTCCTCTGCTCCACACTGAGCACCCCCAGCTCCCTCAGCTGCCCCTCCCCAGCCTTGTGCTCCAGACCCTTCCCCAGCTTTGTGCCTTTCCCAGGACCTGCTCCAGCCCCTCAGTGTCCTTCTGGCAGGGAGGGTCCAGAACTGCACCCAGCACTCAGGCTGTGCCCTCCCCTGTGCCCAGCCCAGGGGCACAATCCCTGCCCTGCTCCTGCTGCCCACACCAGTGCTGACCCAGCCCAGGCTGCTGGTGCCCTTCTTGGCCACCTGGGCACCCCCTGGCTCATCTCCAGCTGCTGTCACCCAGCACCCCCAGGGCCTTCTCTGCTGGGCACTTTCCAGCCACTCCTGGGCCTGGAGCCTTCCTGGGGTTGCTGTGCCCCAAGAGCAGGACCCAGCACTTGGCTTTGTTCAGCCTCATCCCACTGGGCTCAGCAGCATGGATGCAGCCTGGGCAGAGCCCTCTGAAGAGTCTTCCTGCCCTGGAGCAGAGAAGCCTGAGGGATCAGTACTTCGAGGCTGGGGGGCAGGAGGATGGGGCGAGGCTCTGCTGGGTGGTGCCCGGTGCCAGGACAAGGGGCAATGGGCACAAACTGGAACAGCAGAAGCTCCACCTGAACACAAGGAGGAACTTTGGTAGTTGAAGGGTGCTGGGGGTCTGGGGCAGGCTGTCCAGACATGCTGGAGCCTCCTCAGGAGGCTTTCAAAATCCAGCTGGACCTCGCTGAGGGCAACCTGTTGTAGGTGCCCCTGCTCCGACAGGGGGGCTGGACTGGGTGATCCAGAGGTCCCTTCAAACCCCTGCCGTGCCGTGACTGCGTCTGTGGACGTGAGCAGCTGTGGTGCCCTCTGCCCACATTAGGTGGCACCATCCCCACAGACCTGGACGTTACCAGCGCTGTCAAAGGCTCCTCCTGAAACCAGCAGGGAAACCTCGATGCAGAAGGTTCTTGAAATGCAACCCAGAGGAAGCTCTGACGTTTGTCTGGAGGAGAAAGAGCTCCTGGTCGCAGAAGAGAAATGCCCATGCCGAAGGGAAGCTACCCAGAGGGGCAGGAACAGAGCAGAGATGCCATGGGGTTTACTGCTGAAGCCTGGCACACAGCAGCTGCAAGCCACGTCGAACTCAGCTGAGTGGTGCTTTGGAGGACCCTGGGCACAGCCACTTGCTGGTGCTGGAGTGTCTCAAAGTGGGGCTAAGAAGACACAGAATGACAGCATTGGTTGGGCTGGCAAAGCCCTGCAAGAGCATCAGCCCACAGCAGCCCCAGCCCAGCCTCCACACCCTGTCCCCAGTGCCACACCTGCAGGGATGGGGACTCCAGCAGCTCCCTGGGCAGCCCGTGCCAGTGCCACTCTCTCAGTCTGCTTCCTGCTAAACAAGCCAGGAGAGGGCCAAGAGCTGTGGAAGAGGAGCCCAGGGCAGGTAGGAGGTGGCAGCCACCAACCTCGGGGCACTGCAGATCAGCCTCAGAGCACCTGCACCTCGGGCAAGGCATGGACACAGGCACTGGACATGCCACAGTCCCAGCAGGCTGGGGTTGGCAGGGACCTCTGGAGATCATCCAGTCCTAGTCCCTGCCAGAGCAGGGCACCCACAGCAGCTTGCCCAGGAGCACAGTGCCCAGCGGGGTTGGAAGCTCTCCAGGCAAGGAGACTGCACAGCCTCTCTGGGCAGCCTGCCCCAGGCCTCCAGCACCCTCACACCAAACAACTTTCTCCTTAAGTTCAACTGGGTTCCAGCCTTGCCCCTTTCCTGTCCCTGGGCACCACTGACAGGAGCCCAGCCCCAGCCCCACCCTTTAGCTCTTGCTGGGCACTGATCAGATTCCCCCTGGGGCTGCTCCTCCCCAGGCTCTCAGCCCCAGGGCTCTCAGCCTTTGCTCCTCAGAGCTGCTCCAGGCCCCTCTAGCTTGGTGGCCTCCTCTGGGCTCTCTCCAGTAGGTCCCTGTCCCTCTGGAGCTGGGCAGCCCAGCACTGGGCACAGGCCATGGAGACATCTGCCAGCTCTCTGCACCCCTCTGTTTACAGGGGTGAGGCCAACATGGGCACACCTCAGGGCTGCTGGCCCCTGGCAGCTCCTTCTCCCCCAGGCTGTGTCTCCAGCCTGCTTCTCTGGCCTTGCCTGCACCTGGTGCTCCTCACCTCAGCTCCTCTCTTCTAAGCCTAAAGTGAGCAGATAAAAGGGACAGGCTCTGGGGAGACCTTCTAGAGGCCTTCCAGTACCTGAAGGGGCTCCAGGAGAGCTGGGGAGGGACTTTAGACAAGGGCTGGGAGGGAGAGGATGAGAGCAATGGCTTGGAGCGGGGAGAGGGGAGAGTGAGAGTGGAGATGAGGAAGAAATTTCTGACAGTGAGGGTGGGGAGAGCCTGGCACAGGCTGCCCAGGGAGGCTGTGGATGCCCCTGCCTGGAGGTGCTCAGGGCCAGGCTGGATGAGGCCTTGAGCAGCCTGTGCTGGTGGGAGGTATCCCTGCCCATGGCAGGGGGTTGGAACTGGATGGTCTTGGAGGTCCCTTCCAGCCCAACCCATTCTGTGAATAAAACCAAGGCTTGCTTAGAGCTCCTTAGCCTGTGGAGCTATTTAACTGAGCCCAGCAGGTCCAAGGCCACCACTTCCATGGTTCCGTGATCCATGGTTCCATGATCCACCCAACAGGGCCTGCAGAGCTTCCTGTGGCACAAGCCCTCTGCTGATGGCTCCTGCAGGAAAACCTTTCCCAGCTGTTTAGAACAGATTTGTCACTGCAGCCCTTGGGTGCTGCTGTGGCTGGCAGCCAGACAGCCTCTGCCTGCAGCCCATCAGGGGCTGACACCCAAACGGTGAACTCCTCTAGGAGCTCTCCTGGCCAAAAGCCTTTGTGCTGTGAGATGCCTTCATGTCCTGGCCTGGCACAGACTGCCCTTGAAGCCATGGCCCCCAGCACCACAGCTCTGCCTCGGGAAACCCCTCCAGCCATGGGCACTCCACCACCTCTCTGGGCAGCCTCTGCCAGGCCCTGACCACTCTGGCACCAAAGACATTTCTCCTCCTCTCCAACCTAACCCTGCCCTGGCACCATCCCAGGCCATTTCCTCTCCTTCCTCAACTCAGCTCCTTCCAAGCCCAGCTGCCTGCAGCCTCCTCCCACGGAGCTGCAGAGAGCAATGAGCTCTGCCCTCAGCCTCCTCTGCTGCACACTGAGCACCCCCAGCTCCCTCAGCTGCTCCTCCCCAGCCCTGTGCTCCAGACCCTTCCCCAGCTTTGTGCCCTTCCCTGGACCTACTCCAGCCCCTCAGTGTCCTTCTGGCAGTGGGAGGCCAGAACTGCAGCCAGCACTCAAGCTGTGCCCTCAGCAGTGCCCAGGGATGATGGAGGAGGGATCCTTACCCCTCTGGAGAAGTTAGTCACAGCTTTGTCCCTCCTCAAAGCTAAGCCCATGAGCATCTGAGCCCTGGGAGCTGGTTGAGCAGTGGAGCTGCTGGCCAGGCCAAGAAGTGTCAGTCTCTCCCTGCCCCCTCCAGGGATTTCCACTCTGCATGGGAGGGATTTCTCTGGCACAAGCCTGCACACACTGCAGAGAGGAACACTTTGTCCTACAGCTGTGGATGCTCAGCTGAAGCATTTGCCACTTAGTGCCCTGCAAGCTGCTAAGCCTCCTGTGACAGCAGCAGAGCCACCCCCGAGTCCCACAGCATTTGGTGTGGCCACCCCCAGCTGGGAGCACACCAAGGGAATGTGGCATCATCATGTGGGCTGCAGGAGGGCAAGGGGAAGGCTTCTCCTACATGCCCACAGATGGCATTCAACCAGGAGACCTTCGGCCAGGGAGAGCATGGAGAAAAAGACAGCTCTAGGGCTAAGCATGAGCTGGCATGAGAGGAAGGGTGGGACTGGAGAGCAGTCCTGAGGTGGAACTGCAAAGGAAGAGCAGGAGATAAACCCAGGGAAGTTCCCAGAGGTTCTGGAAAAGGTGCAGAAAGTGAGCCATGACCCCAGGCAGGCTTACAGGCATGGGGGTGTGTGTTGGACAGCAGAGGTGTTGAGCCTGGGCAGCTGGAGATGAGCCAGGGGGGGCCCAGGTGGCCAAGAAGGGCACCAGCAGCCTGGGCTGGATCAGCACTGGTGTGGGCAGCAGGGGCAGGGCAGGGATTGTGCCCCTGGGCTGGGCACAGGGGAGGGCACAGCCTGAGTGCTGGGTGCAGTTCTGGACCCTCCCTGCCAGAAGGACACTGAGGGGCTGGAGCAGGTCCAGAGAAGGGCACAGAGCTGGGGAAGGGTCTGGAGAGCAGGGCTGGGGAAGACGCTGCTGGAAGAGAGCAGTTAGAACCGTGCAGAGGTCACTGCACAGAAGAATGAACGCTGCAGACCCTCCCCTGCCCCCTCAGCTGACCCAACCAGAATGCCCTCCTTGCCCTGCTGCCCACTGCTCTCCACGGCAGCTGCCTGCAGGCTGCCCAGAGGGAGCAGCTCTCTTCTCCTCCCCACAGAGTCCTGGAGAATCCACAGGACTCTGAGCTGCTCCAGCCTGAGCCAGGGATCACAACCACCACCTGCAGCTGCAGGTGGCCAAGGGCACTGTGCCAGAGGGGTGACCACAAGCACCTGTGGCAAGGGTGCCACCACAGAGGAACAACCTCTGCACCAGGACAGCTGGGGGGTGGCCTGCTGGGGAGCATCTCTGGAGCAGCTCATGGGAGTCCCCCATGAGCCAGCAGTGTGCCCTGCTGGTCATGAGGGCAAGTGGGCTCCTGGGGGGCATCAACAAGAGTGTGGGCAGCAGCTCAAAGGAGATTCTCCTGCCACTCTGCTCTGCCCTGGTGAGACCACACCTGGAGTGCTGTGCCCAGTGCTGTGCTCCCCAGCTCCAGACGTACAGGGACCTGCTGGAGAGAGCCCAGGGGAGGCCACCAAGCTGCTGAGAGGCCTGGAGCAGCTCTGAGGAGCAAAGGCTGAGAGCCTGGGCTGAGAACCTGCAGAAGAGCAGCCCCAGGGGGGGATCTGATCAGTGCCCAGCAAAAGCTAAAGGGTAGGGGGCAAGAGGCTGGGGCTAGGCTCCTGTCAGTGGTGCCCAGGGACAGGAAAAGGGCAAAGGGCACAAACTGGAACCCAGCTGAACTTAAGGAGAAAGTTGTTTGGTGTGAGGGTGCTGGAGGCCTGGGGCAGGCTGCCCAGAGAGGCTGTGCAGTCTCCTTGTCTGGAGAGCTTCCAACCCCCCTGGACATTGTGCTTCTGGGCAAGCTGCTGTGGGTGCCCTGCTTGAGCTGGCCCTTGGGCTGGATGATCTCCAGAGGTGCCCTCCAGCCATGCTGGGGTTCTCAAATCCTGCCCCAGATGAGCCTTTGAGCACAGCTGTGCGCCACAGCACAGCTGAGGATTTGCAGCACCACTGAGTCAGAGCCTGCCTGAAGCCCCCAGCTGGGGCTATGTGGCCAGAGGAGAGGAGATGCCAGAGAGTTCAGATAAACCCACCCACCCTAATTCCAACCTCCCGGACTGCAGCACATGCCCCAGATCACCTGTCCTAGCTGAAAGGAGCTGGTCTGGGGCTGTGCTGCTCAGAAATGGCAGAGCAGCTCAGCAGCTTGAGGCAGGTGTCACTAGGCAACAGCAGTATCCATGGTTACCTCCATCCCAAGCCACCCGAGGGGTTCCCAGATGACTCATCAGCTGGAAAAACACTTGGCAGAGAGGATCCAAAGGAGGGTGGCACAGCACAGCACCCTCCCTGCAGAAACACTGCTGCTGCTGTTGCTGCTGAGGAGCACTGACACCGATCTCACCTGCCTTCGACCTGTTTGCTCCATCTCAGACGTGCAGAGCCCCCTGCCAGACATCTGTGACACAGCCATGGAGCTTTGGCCAGTGCTCAACAGCTTTTAACCTCTTCCTTGAGGACATTCTTGCCAGTGAGGGTGGAGAGACACTGGCACAGGTTGCCCAGGGAGGCTGTGCATCTCCCTTCCTTGGAGGTGCTCAAGGCCAGGCTGGATGAACCCTCAAGCAGCCTGGGCTGGTGGGAGGTGTCCCTGCCCATGGCAGGGGTTGGCACTGGGTGAGCTTGAAGGTCCCTTCCAGCCCAGCCCATTCCATGCCAGTGAAATACTCTGGAGAAGCTTTCCCTGCTACAGCAACAGTGGTAGAGCTACTTCAGGTAAAGCTACAGGATCCCAGCAGGGTGGGCTTAGAAGAGACCTCTGGAGCTCATCCAGTCCAACTCCCCTGGCACAGCAGGGTCACCCTCAGCAACTCACACAGAAACACCTCCAGCTGGGTTTGAAAGTCTCCAGAGAAGACTCCACAGCCTCAGAGGCAACTGTTCCCCAGACAGCTGCCACAGCACCATGCATCTGCAAGGTGTTGCCAGCAGGAGCAGGGCAAGGATTGGCCCCCCTTGAGTAATGGGTGCAAGAGTGGTCAGGGACTGGCACAGGCTACCAGGCTCCCAGGGAGGAGGTGGGGTCTCCATCTCTGGAGGTGTGCCAGCCATGGCACCTGGGGACAGGGTTTACTGGCCATGGTAGGGCTGGGTTGCTGGTTGGACTGGGTGACCCTGGAGGGCTTTTCTAACCCAAACAATTCCATGATTCTACGAATTCAGACCTCCAGGCCAGCAAGGTGATGATGAGAGCCATGCTCCACCTCACCCATCTTGCCTTGCCTGGACTCATTTAATTATTTGCCACTGGAATGAGGCAGCCCCTTGGAAATGTAATCTCCTTACAGGTCCCTTATGAAAGCCCTGCCTGTCAGCTGTGCTGGCTCAGCCAAGCAATCCTCAGGGTGAGCAACCAGCTTAGGGAAAGCTGCCCCAGCTCTGCTGATTGCTCTGAGCCAGCAGATCAGTTGGGCCTGCACATAATGAGCCCCTTTTTCACCTAGGAAGCCTTGGAGGAAATCCCACTGCAAAGGTTCTTAAGCTCAGTGGGTAGCCACTGAGAACATTCAGACACATCACAGGATCTTGGTATGGTGGGGTTGGAAGGGACCTCTGCAGATCATCCAGTCCAACCCCCTGCCAAGGCAGGGGCACCTAGGGCAGGGCACACAGAACACGCTCAGGTGGGGCTTGAGAGTTCTATTCCCTGAGAGCAGGCAGCAGAGCCCAAGCCCAGCTGCCTGCAGCCTCCTCTCAGGGAGCTGCAGAGAGCAATGAGCTCTGCCCTTGGCCTCCTCTGCTCCATACTGAGCACCCCCAGCTCCCTCAGCTGCCTCTCCAGACCCTTCCTCACCTTCATGTCCTCCTCTGGACCAATTCCAGCCCCTTGGTGCCCTTCTGGCAGTGAGGATCCCAAATCTGAAGCCAAGACTTGAGACGTGGTTCCTTGCCCTTGTCTGGGCATGATCCAGCCCCTCAATATCCTTGGAGGTAGGGGCAGGGGCTGGGTGGAAATCAAAGCCTTTGACCCCTGGAAGGCCCTGAGCAGGGTGTCCCACAGCTCCTTTGGGTGAGGCACTGCATGAAGGAGCTGTGTGGAGCTGGCTGGGCACACCAGATGGACACCACCACGGAACAGCGTGGGAAAGGGACAGATGGCACAGATACAAGGATCCAGGCCAACGTTTTCAACTCCAACTCTTTAGGAGCCACAGGCAGGGACAGAAGGTGTTCAGAGGCATTGGCTCCACGAGCATGGCTGCCCCTGCCTGCTGATTTCTGGTTCTCTTTCCTCCCAGGCCTGGAGTGAGCATTCCAGCTTGGAAGCGGTCAGTGGCTGCCTGCTGGAGGCTCCAGATCAGTGGTGAGGTGGTAAGGCACGGTAAGGCTTGGAACAGCCACCAGCTGCCATGGACCCCCAGGGGACATCTTGTCTGCCCCCTTGGCTCACCAGGGACACAGAACCACAGACTCGTTAAAGCAGGAGAAGAGCAGGGCACCCACAGCAGCTTGCCCAGGAGCACAGTGCCCAGGGGGGTTGGAAGCTCTCCAGGCAAGGAGACTGCACAGCCTCTCTGGGCAGCCTGCCCCAGGCCTCCAGCACCCTCACACCAAACAACTTTCTCCTTAAGTTCAACTGGGTTCCAGCCTTGCCCCTTTCCTGTCCCTGGGCACCACTGACAGGAGCCCAGCCCCAGCCTCTTGCTCCCCGTCCCCTCCCCGCCTTTAGCTCTTGCTGGGCACTCTGGGCACTGATCAGATCCCCCCTGGGGCTGCTCCTCTCCAGGCTCTCAGCCTTTGCCTCTCACGGAGCTGCTCCAGGCCCCTCAGCAGCTTGGTGGCCTCCACTGGGCTCTCTCCAGCAGTTGCCTGTCCCTCTGGAGCTGGGGAGCACAGCACTGGGCACAGCACTCCAGGTGTGGTCTCGCCAGGGCAGAGCAGAGGAAAAACCTTCCTTGACCTGCTGCCCACACTCTTCTTCAGGACAAAGTCCATAGCTAAAGGTTGAGGTTTCGCACACAAGAGCAGTATTTTGAAGCTGAACCTTCACAACCACCACAGAAGCTGCCCTCTCAAAGCTGAAAGAGCAAGAAGCTAAAGACACACCACTTCAAAGTGGTGCAGGGCAGTGTGTGACTGCACGCTGCAGACCACTGCCGCTCCACTGCCCCGGCGGACAGCCAGAGAGTGGAGCTGTTGTGGGGCTGAGGAAGAGCTCCGGGGGAGGGGGGAAAAAGAATTCCTGAGGGGTCCTCAGTGCTTCCTCCTGACCCGGGACTGGGAGAGCAGGGCTGGGGAGCAGCAGCTGAGGGAGCTGGGGGGGCTCAGTGTGCAGCAGAGGAGGCTGAGGGCAGAGCTCATTGCTCTCTGCAGCTCCCTGAGAGGAGGCTGCAGGCAGCTGGGGCTGGGCTCTGCTGCCTGCTCTCAGGTGAATGGGACAAGAGGAAATGGCCTGGGATGGTGCCAGGGCAGGGTTAGGCTGGAGAGGAGGAAAAATGTCTTTGGTGCCAGAATGGTCAGGGCCTGGTAGAGGCTGCCCAGAGCGCTGGTGGAGTCTTTAGAGAAGGGCTGGCAGTGCCAGGATGAGGGAAATAGCTCTGAGCTGGGAGAGAGGAGATTGAGAGTGGAGACGAAGAAGAAATTCTTGGCAGTGAGGGTTGGGAGAGACTGGCACAGGTTGCCCAGGGAGGCTGTGGCTGCCTCCTGCCTGGAGGGGCTCAGGACCAGACTGGATGAGGCCTTGAGCAGCCTGTGCTGCCCATGGCAGGGGCTGGCACTGGATGACCGTTATGGTCCCTTCCAGCCCAGCCCATTCCACGATTCTACGTCTGCCCTTCAGTGACACCTTTGCTGCCCAGAGCCCAGCCTCAGCGTGCCCCTTGCTGTCCCACCCGGCTGCTCTCCTTCTGCAGACCCAGAAGTGCTCCTCCCGAATCTGGACTCGGGAGCACCACGCCCTGAGCGCTTCCTACTGGCATTAAAGCTGCTGCGGAGGTTTTGCGGCCTCCGAGCCCGGGGGGGCGCAGGGACGAACAGAGCCACAGCTGCCCCAGCTCGGCCTCGCTCGCCTCCGCGGTGCCTGCTGGGCAGCAGGAGGGANGGCGCTGTGCAGGCTGGCGAGGGGGAAGGCGGCGCTCGGTGCCCCTCCTCCCTATGCTGCACCGCGCCGGCCCCGCAGAGCCGCCTGCCCGCCGCAGCTGTATGCTCCAGCCCCGCTCCGCCGCCGATCCTCCGCCGGCAGCTCCGCGGCCTCCAGCGCTTCCTCCGCCTCTTCCTCCTTCTTCTGCCGGTTCTGCTTCGCCTGCCCCCGGCGGTGGCGCCCGCAGCCCGGCTGTATGATCAGGCTACAGTCTTCAATGAGTAACCATATTCCTGTGAGTGTGCCCTGAGCCCTGCCCC
>VWYK01034969.1:10621-22050 GCA_013399775.1 Semnornis frantzii
TCATCCAGTTCCAACCCCCTGCCATGGGACACCTCCCACTAGCACAGGTCACTCAAGACCTCGTCCAACCTGGCCTTGAACACCTCCAGGGAGGTTGTGGAGTACAGAATCACCCAACGTGATCAAAGATCAAAGATCAGGTTGGGTGATTCTGTGCTCCACAGCCTCCCTGGGCAACCTGTGCCAGTCTCTCACCACCCTCACTGCAAACAACTTCCTCCTCACATCCACTTTCAATCTCCCCTCTGACACTTCAAACCCATTCCCCTTGTCCTGCCATTCCCAGCCCTTGTCAACAGTCCCTCCCCAGCCTTCCTGCAGCCCCCTTCAGATCCTGCAAGGCCACTCCAAGCTCTCCTGGAAGCCTTCTCCTCTGCAGGCTGCAGAGCCCCAACTCTCTCAGCCTGCCCAGAGACTCAGTCCCCTGCTTTGCTCTTTTCCTTCTCGATGCCAGGAGGGATCCCTTGGCTTGATCTGGAGCCTTCCCTTCCTGCCAAGCCCAGGAAAAGGCTCTTAAAGAGAAATTTTCTGCCCTTTCCCCGCACTTTGATGCTCTTTCTGTAGGGCTCAGGCCGCGGGTGCCGGCGCCAAGCGGGGCCATGAATATTGATGCGGATTCCGTTCGGCGGCCGCGGCGGGTCCGAGCCTGCGGGCAGCATTTGGCAGCTCTTAGCAAGTAATTAGCGAGCGGCGAGCGGAGCGGGGCCGCAGCGGCAGCGCTCAGTGTCCTACTTTCGGGGTTTGGGGCTTGCTGCCGCGGACGGTTCGGTTTCGCTGCGCGGAGGAGCTGCGGAAATCGCAGCTGGGCTGCGCCTGGCTGCGGAGAGACACAGCAAAAGGCAAAGCAGCCAGGAAAGGCTGGAGGGGAAAAGCTCTGCCAGGGCTGTGCGTGCCTGAGGGCTGCTGCGGTGCCATCCAGGAGCAACTCGAGATGCTCACTGAGCCCTCGCCATGGTTTGGTTGCTGTCGCCTTGCCAGGTTCGGGGTCGCTTAGATTGTGACTGCTGCTCCGCACCGCAGCTCCGCTCCGCAGCTCCGCACCGCAGCTCCGCACCGCAGCTCCACTCTGCTTTTGAAAGAGTTTGGAAACACTGCAGGGACTGCATCGGGGTTGGGTGCAGCTAAACATGGGTATGAGGGCTGGCAGTGGGTGCTGAAGGCTGACAGTGGGTGCTGAGTGCTGGCAGTGGGTGCTGAGGGCTGACAGGGGGTGCTGAGGGCTGGCAGGGGGTGCTGAGGGCTGGCAGGGGGTGCTGAGGGCTGGCAGGGGGTGCTGAGGGCTGGCAGGGGGTGCTGAGGGCTGGCAGGGGGTGCTGAGGGCTGGCAGGGGGTGCTGAGGGCTGGCAGGGGGTGCTGAGGGCTGGCAGGGGGTGCTGAGGGCTGGCAGGGGGTGCTGAGGGCTGGCAGGGGGTGCTGAGGGCTGGCAGGGGGTGCTGAGGGCTGGCAGGGGGTGCTGAGGGCTGGCAGGGGGTGCTGAGGGCTGGCAGGGGGTGCTGAGGGCTGGCAGGGGGTGCTGAGGGCTGGCAGGGGGTGCTGAGGGCTGGCAGGGGGTGCTGAGGGCTGGCAGGGGGTGCTGAGGGCTGGCAGGGGGTGCTGAGGGCTGGCAGGGGGTGCTGAGGGCTGGCAGGGGGTGCTGAGGGCTGGCAGGGGGTGCTGAGGGCTGGCAGGGGGTGCTGAGGGCTGGCAGGGGGTGCTGAGGGCTGGCAGGGGGTGCTGAGGGCTGGCAGGGGGTGCTGAGGGCTGGCAGGGGGTGCTGAGGGCTGGCAGGGGGTGCTGAGGGCTGGCAGGGGGTGCTGAGGGCTGGCAGGGGGTGCTGAGGGCTGGCAGGGGGTGCTGAGGGCTGGCAGGGGGTGCTGAGGGCTGGCAGGGGGTGCTGAGGGCTGGCAGGGGGTGCTGAGGGCTGGCAGGGGGTGCTGAGGGCTGGCAGGGGGTGCTGAGGGCTGGCAGGGGGTGCTGAGGGCTGGCAGGGGGTGCTGAGGGCTGGCAGGGGGTGCTGAGGGCTGGCAGGGGGTGCTGAGGGCTGGCAGTGGGTGCTGTGGCCTGACAGTGGGTGCTGACTCTAGACAGTGGGTGCTGAGTGTGCAGAGCATGGGTGCTGGCTGTGGTAGCAATGGGTGCTGAGTCCCTAGGCAATGGGTGCTGAGTCCCCAGGCAGTGGGTGTTACCTCTCCAGCTCTTTCTGGGTGGGTGAAGCCCTTCTCCTTTATCCTCTCCCCCACCTCCTTCTCCCCAGGCTTGGCACCCCAGCAGGAGTCAGGAGTCTCAGGGTCAAGCTCTGTCACCAGACCCTTCCCCGTGTGCTGTGTGGGGCTGCCTGGCACAGCTCTTTGCCCAGGAAGCTTCCCAGCATGGGCAGCTTTGGGGAGGTTGGGGCAGCTGCAGCCTTCCCTGCTGGGAGAGCCTAGGGAAGGTTTGGGGTTTGTGGGCAGCCATCAGGGAAGTCCCTGGGGGTGTGCTGCACCCAGCTTGTGCCCCTGTGCTGCTGTGCCGTGGCACAAGGTGGATCTGTAGCACTGCTCCGTAGAGGTCAGATGAGGGCACAGCTCCTCTGGCCTTGCCAAGTGCTGTCTGCTTACAGCGGTGCTCACCTGCAGCGGCTGGCACCGGCAGGACAAAGGTTCTCTGGCAAAGCAGTGGGGATAAGGGATACAGGAGGCAGTGCTCAGCTTGAAATGGGAGAGGGCTGAGGAGACTGCAGCTGGCCTGCTGAGGCCCTCTCACAAGCCCTGAGGTGGCACAAGGGACAAGAGTGGCACTGAGCTGACTGCTTCTCCTCTGCAGCTGCAGGACCAGAGCCTGGGGAGCTTCAGTGCCCCAGAGCCTGAATGCTGCAGCCCCCTGCAGCCCCCAGGCTGAGTGGGAGGAGCTGCTGAGGGCTGTGGTTACCTGAGCACTGAAGAGGCTCCAGACCCACCTGGGCAAGCTGCTGCCAGTGCCCTGCTTGAGCAGGGCTTGGGCTGGGCTGTCCCCAGAGGCCCCTTTCAGCCACCACTGTGCTGGGATTCTGGGCTCTGATTGCAGGACACTGGGACAGATCACTGCAGCTTACTGACTGGGGGGGAGATAATTGCAGTGCAGAGCATCCTGGGGGGCAAACCACTGCAGCTGCCTGCACTGCAGGCTCAGTCACTGTCTCACTGCTCTGGGGGGTAAAGAGCACTGCAACTCACTGCTTCTAGGGAGATAAAACCACTGCAGCTCACTCCTAGGGCATAAAAACCACTGCAGCTCACTGCTTCTAGAGGGGCAATAATCACTGCAGCTCACTGCTTCTAGAGGGGCAATAATCACTGCAGCTCACTGCTTCTAGAGGGGCAATAATCACTGCAGCTCACTGCTTCTAGAGGGGTAATAATCACTGCAGCTCACTGCTTCTAGAGGGGCAATAATCACTGCAGCTCACTGCTTCTAGAGGGGCAATAATCACTGCAGCTCACTGCTTCCAGGGAGAAAAACCCAGTGCAGCTTCCTGCTTCTAGGGGCTAAACATTGCAGCTCACTGCTTTTAGGAGGCAATTCACTGCAGCTCACTGCTCTTGGGGCTTTCCTTGCTTCTGGTGGCTTTTGAAGGTCAGATCATGGCCACTTAACTGCACCCATGTGGAGCAGTCACTGCAGGTCACTGCTTTGGGGGTAAAGTCACAGTGGCTCAGTGCAGTGAAGGCAGCTGCAGTGCACAGCTTTGGGGGGCAAATGACATCACTGCTGGGCCCAGGCTGAAACCAGAGCATCTGCCTGGGGGCTGGGTAGGGTTAATCCTTCTGACTTGCTGCACCCCACTGAAGTCACTCTAAGTCTCCTTCTCAGGGCAAACCACTGCAGCTCACTGCATTTGAAGGGCAAACCACTGCAGCTCACTGTACCCAGTGCTACAATCCCAACTCCTCCCTCTGCTCAGAGCCATCCCTGTGCCCCTGTCTCCCTTTTCTCTGTTCTCTTGCAGCTCAGCCACTGACCTCCCCTCACCGTGGGGCTGCTTGGGGTCAGATCTTCTCTTTTCAGTCTTCTTCAGCACTTGATGCTGCCAAGAGCTGTGCTTGGAGAAGGCAGAGCCTGGGTCCTCCTGCCCCCCCCCCTGCTTTGGGTTGCTTGCTCAGGACATTTCCTTTCCTGGGACAGTCCACATCCCAGGGCTGTGGGATCAGCCCCGTGTGGGCTTTGTCAGGGCCTCTGCATCAACGTGCTGGAGGAGGTTTTAACCTTCCAGCTAATTTCTTTGCCACCTAACAAATCCTTCCTCCAAAGGGCCTCTAAGCCCCTTAATTCATCACAGCCATTCCCAGTTTGCAGTGAGGCTGTTAACAGCCTGAGGTGGGGATCAGCATCACTTTGCTGGCGGGGTTGGTGTCTTGCTTTGGTGTTTTTTTTTCCGGTGGTGTTCTGGGTTTTGGTTTCTTTCTGCCTCAAGAGGTCCCAAGCTGTGTTTGGGAAGCCTCAGCGCCGCCTGCCCAGCTCCTTTGTCATGCTGGGGCTGGAAGTGCAAACCGCAACCCACCCATGGGGACCTGCTGCCTGCTACCGGCTCCCAGCTTCAAAGCCCCTGCCGGGACCTGCCGTAAACGGAATCTGTTCCAGATGTCCCCAACCCCCTCGGCTCTGCTAGGCACCTGAAGGTGGCCAGCACAGGCAGCTGCCTGCGCCCAGTGCCTGCTCCCTGCCTGCAGGAGCAGGGTGAGGGCTCCTGGGGGTGGCACCAGAGCAGGGCTGGGGAGGAGCAGCTGAGGGAGCTGGGGGTGGTGAGCCTGGAGCAGAGGAGGCTGAGAGGAGACCTCATTGCTCTCTGCAGCTCCCTGCAAGCAGCCTGCAGCCAGCTGGGGCTGGGCTCTGCTGCCGGGGAGCAAGGGACAGGACAAGAGGAAATGGCCTCAGGTTGCCCCAGGACAGGTCCAGGTTGGCCTCTTGCCCTCGAGGTTTGCCAAGGCCTGGCCCAGGCTGCCCAGGGCAGTGCTGGAGTCCCCATCCCTGAAAGGTTTCAGATCTGCGTAGATGTGGTGCTGAGGGCCACGGCTGGCAGTGCCCTGGCAGTGCCCTGGCAGTGCTGGGTTCAGGGCAGGACTCAATGATCTGAGAGGCCTTTTCCAACCCAAACCCCTCCATGGTTGCCCCGGGGGAAGATTAGGTTGGAGATTAGGAACAATTTCTTTGGTGCAAGAGTGGTCAGGGACTGGCACAGGCTGCCCAGGGAGGTGGTGGAGTCCCCATCCCTGTAGGGGTTCAAACACTGTGGGCATGGCACTGGTGGTGGTGCCCCAGCTTGGACTGGTGACCTGAGAGGGCTGTGCCAGCTTCAAGGGTTCCAGGCTGCTGCTCTGTAGGGTGATGCCTCCAAGTCTTGCCTGGGCAGTGCAGGGTGGGGGTGCAGCCTGTGAGGTTCCAGGGGGTGATCACCCTCCTTGGGACTGGGGGTCAGCATCCCTGGGCTCTGCAGGGAGCCCTGTGGTAGGAGGGGACCTCTCTCCTTGCAGGATGCCCATCCTGATGCTGGGCAATCTCCATCCTCAGGCTTGTGAGGATCCTCAGGTTTTGGAGATCCACATCCTTGGGGTTGTGAAGGTCCTTGGGGATTTGGGGGATCTGCATCCTCAGGGTCAAGGGAATCCTGTACCTGGAGTTAGGAGGATCTCCACCCTCAGGGTTTGGGATCTCCACTCTCAGAGCTGGAGGGCTGTGCACAGGTCTGGGCAGCCTCTCCTCCTTGCCCAGCTGCAGTTAGGATGATAAGAAGCTGCTACCTTGCAACCAGCTCAGCAAACACAACTTGAATTTGCTGGAAAGCTGCACAGAAGACACCTCCAGGAAGGGTTGCTGCTGGCTTGGAGCTTTCCAGGAGCCACAGGCAACAATTTCTTTGGCCTTAGGTCCTGGTTGGCTGGGGGGAAGCAGAGGCTGGAGGGGTGATGATGGTGTGGAAGGACATGAAGTGGGTCCAACATTACTATTCATGGCTATTATGTTGCCTGGCACTAATTAATTTTTAAAGCGCCTCACTGGGGACTTCATTGCTAAAACATTCTGCTGCTCCTCAGGCACTGGAGCTGGGAGCACACAACAAAGCAGAGGAGAGGAGCAGGAACCACCACAGCCCTCACAGTGCTCGCAGGAGGTTCTTTGCTGCTGGAGCCTGGCTGGAGGTGTTCTGCTGCACCCCTCTGAGGGGACTTTTTTGGGGGGTGGGGAGTCAGATACAGCTCCCCCAGAGCCCAGAGATGTCCCTGAGCAGGCTGAGGGCGGAGGAGCAGCTGTTCTGGGCTCTGCTCTCACCTGTCTCACCTTACCCCAGTGTGGCTATTTTTAGCTGTGTTTTATGAGCAGCCTGGGCAGGCTGGGGCTGGGCTGGGCCTGCTGCCAGGGCTCTCCATCACTCATGTCAGGCAGTCCCTGCGAGTGCTGAGAGCAACTTCCCTCAACCTCTTCATTGTTGCTGACATCGACATCAACACCCAAAGAGATTTATTGGACCTAGGCAGTGCTGCTCCTGCACCACCCAGAGCTGGAAATGCTTCACAGGATTGTTTGGGTGGGAAAAGCTCTCCAGGATCAACTTCAACCATCAGCCCAGCACCACCATGGCCACCAACCCACAGCCCCAAGTGCCATGGCCACATGTTGCTGGAACACCTCCAGGGATGGGGACTCCACCAGCTCCCTGGGCAGCCTGTGCCAGCCCCTGACCACGCTTGCAGCAAAAACAATTTTCCTCATCTCCAACCTAACCCTCCCCTGGCACAATTTCAGGCCATTTCCTCTCATCTCCCATTTGTGTTTAATTGCTCTTTAATTATTTGGATGCTCTTTTGGCAGACACCTCGAGTCCATGAGCTAATTCCAGCCTTTTAAAGTCTCACATTCTCCAAAAGTGGAGGAGTTTAGGAAGCTTCTGCAAAGCTTTTAAAAAGCAAGCTCAGGTGGTTTATTTCCACCTCTCTGTTTACCTTTTTATTGTAAAATTTGGTGGCTTGGGGCAACTCTTCCCAGCTCTTCCCCAGGGCTGATGGCATCAGGATCTATTCTGAGCCTTCACAACATGACAGAATGTCAGGGGCTGGAGGGGACCTCTGGAGATCATCCAGTCCAACCCTGCCTGAGCAGGGTCACCCAGGGCAGCTCCCTCAGCCTGGCCTCACAGGAGCTGCTCACTGCCTGCAGCAGCTTGGGGGCTCTGGGCTGGGCTCTCTGCAGCACTTTCCTGAGCTCCTTCTGGAGCTGAGGGGCCCAGAGCTGGGCACAAACTTCCAGCTGTGGCCTCAGCAGGGCAGAGCAGAGGGGCAGCAGAACCTCTCTGCCCTACTCAGCACAGCCCTTCTGACCCAGCCCAGGCTGCCCTTGGCCTTCCTGCCCAGCAGGGCACACTGCTGGCTCAGGGCATCCTCCTGCCCAGCAGCACCCCCAGGGCCCTTTGCCCTGCTCTGCTCTCCAGCAGCTCAGTGCCCAACCTGTACTGCTCCCTGGGGCTGTGCTCCCCCAGCTGCCAGGCCCTGCCCCTGCCCTTGTTGGGCTCCAGTCCATTTCTGCAGCCTGGCCAGGGCTGAATGGCAGCAGAGCCTGAGGGCTGGCACCACTGCTGCCAGCTTGGTGTGGCAGTGCCCTCAGCCAGGTGGTCGATGAGCAGGCTGAGCAGCAGTGGTGCCAGTGCCAACCCTGGGGCACTGCTGAGCCTGGCTGGCTGTGAGCTTCACCACATGTGGGTGGGCAGCCCAGGGGCAAGGGAGGGCAGTGGCTGGGGAGGGGTCTGTGTGCACCCCTGGACAGGGTCGTTCCTGTTCCCAGATGGGCAGGGAGGTGGCAGCTGGGCTCTCAGTGCCAGCTGCTGGCAGCTTGAGGCCTGTGTAAGGAGCAAATAAAGTGTCAGACTTTGGCATGATGAAGGATTTCTGCTCCCCAGGACCCCTGCAGCAGGAGATGGAAGTTGTTGGCTGCTGGTGCCCAGGAGCAGGCAGCAGTGCCTGAGCTGATTCCATTTCAGCTCCTGCCCCTGCGAGCAGCTCCGGAGCTGTCAGGAGAGCTTCGATTGGCTCATCCTGCAGCAGGAGCTTGTGCAGCTGCAATGGACCCGGCGGTGGGCAGGGGCACGGGGCAGGGGCACTGGGCTGGGGCAGGGGCACTGGGCAGGGGCACTGGGCAGGGGCAGGGGCACTGGGGCAGGCTGCCCGCAGAGCTGCCCAGTCCGAAACTTCTCCTCCTGGGTTCGTAACTCCGCAGCTGCCCTCTGGGCAGAGCCTCGCGGGCTTCGTCTGCTCCGGATCGGGAGAACAAAGCACAAAAGAGCTCCGCTCCGGATGCCAATTCCTTCGCCGGAGCTGGCCCTGCCTGGGAGGGGCACAGGGAATGGGCTGCTCCCTGGCAGTGCCCAGGCCAGCAGCGAGGGGTGATTGGCATCACCGAGGTGGCATTTGCCAAAGGCTCTGAGTGCTGCTCCCGCTCCAGCCTCAGCCTCGCTGCAAGGGAAAGCAACCTGCAGCTGTGGCTGCCAACCGCGGGGCTGGCACAGCACTGCCATGCCCAGGGCAGGTGCCCATTGGGTCTGGGGTCTTTGGGGAGTGCTGCCGTGCCCAGGGCAGGTGCCCATTGGGTCTGGGGTCTTTGGGGAGTGCTGCTGTGCCCAGGGCAGGTGCCCATTGGGTCTGGGGTCTTTGGGGAGTGCTGCCGTGCCCAGGGCAGGTGCCCATTGGGTCTGGGGTCTTTGGGGAGTGCTGCCGTGCCCAGGGCAGGTGCCCATTGGGTCTGGGGTCTTTGGGGAGTGCTGCCGTGCCCAGGGCAGGTGCCCATTGGGTCTGGGGTCTTTGGGGAGTGCTGCCGTGCCCAGGGCAGGTGCCCATTGGGTCTGGGGTCTTTGGGGAGTGCTGCCGTGCCCAGGGCAGGTGCCCATTGGGTCTGGGGTCTTTGGGGAGTGCTGCCGTGCCCAGGGCAGGTGCCCATTGGGTCTGGGGTCTTTGGGGAGTGCTGCCGTGCCCAGGGCAGGTGCCCATTGGGTCTGGGGTCTTTGGGGAGTGCTGCCGTGCCCAGGGCAGGTGCCCATTGGGTCTGGGGTCTTTGGGGAGTGCTGCCGTGCCCAGGGCAGGTGCCCATTGGGTCTGGGGTCTTTGGGGAGTGCTGCCGTGCCCAGGGCAGGTGCCCATTGGGTCTGGGGTCTTTGGGGAGTGCTGCCGTGCCCAGGGCAGGTGCCCATTGGGTCTGGGGTCTTTGGGGAGTGCTGCCGTGCCCAGGGCAGGTGCCCATTGGGTCTGGGGTCTTTGGGGAGTGCTGCCGTGCCCAGGGCAGGTGCCCATTGGGTCTGGGGTCTTTGGGGAGTGCTGCTGTGCCCAGGGCAGGTGCCCATTGGGTCTGGGGTCTTTGGGGAGTGCTGCTGTGCCCAGGGCAGGTGCCACAGACACTGTCCACTCTCCTGCATTTGGCTTTTCCCAGGAGGTCCCCAGGCACTGTGGGGAGGCCTCAGGGCTGCAGGCCCCGAGGCTGCCCAAGTGCCATGGCAGTGCCCATGGCTGTCAGCTGGCACGGGAGGAGCAGCAGACATGGAGGAGGGCAGCAGGGATTGGCAGAGCCATGGAACTGCTTCAGCCTTGGGGATGATCTGGTCCCACCCTTCTCTGCCTCTCCCAGGGTGGTGCTGAGCCATGGCCCTCAGCACCACAGCTGTGCCCTTCAGAACACCTCTGAGGAAGCCTTTGGAGGCACCTCCCTGGGCAAGCCAAGCACTGCCCTGGTGTGGCACTGCCTGCAGCACCTGCCCTGGGCACAGGGCAACAACTTCAGCGCTGCCTGCAGCCACTGGTTGGGTATTTGCATTCTGTACACAGCCTGGTCCAGTCCTGTGACACATCTTCATCACTGACCTGGATGAAGGCTCAGAGAGGACCCTCAGGCAGTTTGCTGAGGGCACAGAACTGGCAGCAGTGGCTGAGAGCCCTCAGGCTGTGCTGGCACCCAGGGAGCCCTGGGCAGGCTGCAGAGCTGGGCAGAGGAAGCTGATGGAGGGCAAGCAGGGCAAGTGCAGGTCCTGCCCCTGGGCAGCACCAACCTCCTGCAGCAGCACAGCTGAGGGGGGACCTGCTGGGAAGCAGCTCCAAGGAGCAGGAGCTGGCACTGCTGGGGGGCACAAGGTGCCAGGAGGCAGCAGGGTGGGCTGGGGGCCAAGAAGGCCAAAGGTGTTGTGGGGGGCATGGAGCAGAGTGTGGGCAGCAGCAGGGCAAGGGAGGTTGTGCTGCCCCTCTGCTGTGCCCTGCTGAGGCCACCTCTGGAGTGCTGGCTCCAGCTGTGTGCTGCCCAGGGGCAGAGGCAGGGAAGGGCTGGAGAGAGTGCAGGGGGGGCTGGGAAGCTGCTGAGGGGCCTGGAGCAGCTGTGTGAGGAGCAAAGGCTGAGAGAGAGGCCTGGGGCTGAGAGGCTGCACAAGAGCAGCCCCAGAGGGCATCTGCTGAGTGCTGAGCAAGAGCTAAAGGAGCTGTGGGGGGCAAGAGCCTGGGGCCAGGCTCTGGGCAGTGGTGCCCAGGGGCAGGCCAAGGGGCAAGGGGCAGCCAGTGGGCAGCAGGAGGCTGCCTGTGAAGAGGAGGAGAAAGTTGTTTGGGGTGAGGGTGCTGGAGGCCTGGAGCAGGCTGCCCAGAGAGGTTGTGGAGTCTGCTTGTGTGGAGAGCTTGCAACCCCCCTGGGCACTGTGCTGCTGGGCAAGCTGCTGGGGGTGCCCTGCTTTGACTCTTTCTGCTCCATTGTTGCTGCTGTTTCTCAGGCTGCCTGAGACCTCAGATGGAGGTCAACCTGCCTAGAATATTTCTGGGCCAGTAAGTGGAGCTCATTGCTTTTGGGGAAGGACCTCTCTGAGATACTGCAGGAGTGGGGAGGTTGCATTTTTGCAGCTCAGGGTAGGTAGCAATGGTTAAGTCTCAATGCTACAGGCTGGAAAAAAGTGAAGAGCTGCCCAGCAGAGAAAGACCTGGGGGCACTGGTCAACAGCAGCTGAAGGGCAGCCAGGGGGTGCCCAGGTGGGCAGAAGGGCAGCAGCAGCCTGGCCTGGCACAGCAATGGTGTGGGCAGCAGCAGCAGGGCAGGGATTGTGCCCCTGGGCTGGGCACTGCTGAGGCAGTTCTGATTCCTTCCATCCTCACCTCCCTGCATCCCCACAGCCTCACAGCTGTGTACCCTGCACCCACCCCTCCCTGCATGCAGCATTTTGGCCTCATGCCTCTGCCATAATCACACAAAATTGATTAAAAGCACCCAAAAAAACCCCAAATCCAAAGAGTTTCCCTTCAGCCTTCTTCTGAAGCAGCAATGCCAGCACCCAGAGGCTTTTCTTGTCCTACTTTGATGCTGGAAAGGGACTTTGCCCTCTACAGCTGGCTCTAGGATTGGCCTTCTGGGGAGCCTTGAGGCACGATCCCCCCAACCCTGATCTGCCTGAGCCTTAGGAGCCTTTGAAGCCTTAGGAGCTTTAGGAGCCT
>VWYK01034972.1:0-12339 GCA_013399775.1 Semnornis frantzii
ACACAGAATGGCCAATCAGAATGTCAGTGAGCCAAACGTGACCATATTTGGTGAAGCCACAGGCTTGCTTTACCCAAATTTGGGAAAACATAGGCCTTGCATGAGGCAGGCACAAGCCAAGTGTGTGTACCTTGTTTACCACAGGGTATAAACAGGAGCAAAGCAAATCTGGGCAGGCCACAGTTCTCAGACTCAATGGCTCCAGATTCTTTGTCCTCTTTCCTGCGGTTGCTTCTGCCCACAACAGAAGGAGGGAGTACAGCAAAACATGTTTGGGCAAGCCAGCCCATGTGTAAGCCTATTTTGGCCTATTCAGGCTTAGCAGGACAGATATACAATGCAATTGCTCCCCACCCTCTGACCGATCCTTCGTCAGTCCCCAAGCAGTAATCCAGCTCCTCTTGGACACCTTTCCCCAGCTACATACTGATCAATATGTTTTATGGTATGGAATATCCCTTTGGCTAGATCAGGTCAACTGCCCTGGCCATGCTGCCTTGCAGCTTGTGTACCTTTGCACTTGCAGAGCATGGGGAAACTAAAAAGTCCTTGACTTAGGATAAGCACTACTTAGCACCAACTAAACCAGTGTGTGTGATCAACATTATTCTCATGCAAAATCCAAAATGTACCACTTTTCCTGCTAGTTGGAAGCAAATAAAGTGTGCCCCAGATGAAACCAGGACAGATGAAAAAGCTGAAATCGGGACTTGAGAGACACTGTACTCTCTTCTCTTAAAGCACTCTCTATGGGGATTTTACATGAAAAGTGAGTTCTCAACCTCTGCATCTGCTGAGAATGTCTCTATCCTGGCTCCTCGGGTTTGCAGTGAAGGTTAGTGGTGCGGGAAGTTTAAAAGACAGTGGTGGGAGCCATCATTTGTCTAAATCTATTAATAATAGACCCTTGCTGGATATGCTGGCAGCACTAGTGTTTGGAGTAATGCACAGTGGGTATGGAGAGGTTTATCATGAAACTTTTCATTTGGGTTTCGCTCCTGGGACTGCTGTTTGAAGTTGACAGGCTGTGGCCTTCTCTATCTGAAAATTACTGTAGTAGGAAAAGGAGGAAGCAATCTGTGCACTGGACATTTCAGTGGTCATATTAACAGAAAACAGGATTAGCCAAGCCAGATGATGCTTCCCGGATATTTGTGCTTTAGTCGAACTTATTCATCACTGGGAGGTTTTTTTTTTTTCACTTCTTTTTTATTTCCCAGTTCATTCCAGTCCTCCCTTTGTGCTATATTTGTGTTTTATTTGAATTAGTAATCTAACACCAATAGACCTATTTTTCTAACTGCAATGCTAGAATCTGTCCATGTCTGCACTTCACCCACCAGCATGTTTTCTGAAGGCTGTAATATATCTCACAGTTCTCTAACACAATGAAGCTCTGATTTGATTTGGTCTTTATGATTTCACTACAGTATTAATTATAATCAACCAGAGCCTTTCACATAGAAAGAGAGAATTAAGTCCTGACATTATTGCATTTGTCAATATTTTTGTCTTACGGGTGGCTTTATAAACCTGATAAAGAATTGACATAATACCCTTGAACTTGGAGTGTCTGCTTTACTTAGAAATAAAAGTTTTATGATGATCCATGAATCCATATTTGCTGCCCAAATCATCTGTAAAGCTGACAACTTCCTGATGTGGAAACGGTATCTGTGAAGGCAGTGAGCTCTGTGCTAGGGATTTAATATTCTCAGGATCATCTCAATGTCAGTGTCTGATCTGTCATAGGATGGAGAACCACTTACTAGTTAGCTTCTGATGGAAATTCACATTTCCACTAATGAATATAAACCATCTTAATATGTTTTGTTTGTAAATGATGATTTTTTTTAAAATTACCTAAAACTTTTTGTTTTCAAGTGACGACTGGAAGTGCTACAAACTCAGAAGACTCTACTTCATCTGGGTGTGCAGGGACATTGAATCTTTCCGCTGGTTTGCAGACCTGCTCTGTATGTTACGTAACAAGGTAATGAGTGTTGCTTGGAGGGGGTACTGACAGCTAAGTAAATGCAGGATGTGTCCGCACCACACAACTGGCATGCAACAGAAAAAGGTAGCCTTGTTCAAAATAGGTGAGCTCCAGCAGTACTTCTGCTTGGGCTACATGACCCAGACTCCATTTATTCTCGGAGCTGCGTAGAATGGTTTGAGTATCTGTCACCATTGTTTCATTGCACAGCCTTGGCATGTGCCAGGAGTCTGGACAGTTACCTGTGGGAATTTATGAGATGGCAGAAGAACATGCATGTGACGGATTCTGAGTGGTCTTTAGCCACCTAGCTAGTAGATAGACTGAGAATGGAGAGGATTTTACAATTTCAGTGCATTTTAAGAGCAGAATAGCTCCCTAGAACAATATTGTGTACGCACCATGATGTGCAATGTTCAGAAGTTCAAAGGAGTGCTATGCAAGTGTATCTTCTTCATTAAAAATCTTACTTGACTGGTGCTGAAACCCATGTCACTTAGTACAGTAAGCACAAGTACTACTTGTACATTAAGAGAAGAGCTGCTACTTGACTGGCTGTTTTTATCATCTTCCCAGCTTTGGCAGGAGAATCGACCAGACTATATAAATATCCAGCTGTACCTCAGTCAAACAGATGGAATACAGGTATGTGGCTAAACTCTGTTTGTAAACCCAACTAGACCTTGGGGTAGTAGACAATGCAAACTGTCAGTTATAGGCAAAAGAGAATTACTGTAGATAATAAAAACAGGAAATGAGGCCACAAACTCAAGTGACTGACTTGTTACTAGGGCAAGAGAACAAGTCCATCCCCACGGCATTAAGAGCATCTAGTCCAGCAGCCTTAACTTGACGAGATGTTGGCAGAAATCTGTATCTTCCTTTTCTAGCAAAGAGGTCCTCCCAGGCCAGGCCATGGACCAGGCAGTTGTCCATGTTTGATGGGCAACCTGCAACACTTCTGAGCTAAGAATCAATACGGAATCTTTCTAGGAGCTTGCAAGTTCAACCCATCTTTTCAAATGCATATTTGGAGAGAAACTGGTTTTTGAAAGCTTCGGATTTCTTTGCCTCCAATATAGATAAAGACTACAGATTTCTTGATGTATGAGACTGGAGATTGTACTGAACTGCCAGTTGTTATCTATTACCAACCCCAAAGCTGAGCTAATTCCCAGCTCTTGGCATCTCCTATAGCTATTTACACTTGTGATCTTCATTTTACATTATTTAGCACATGAGCCCAGGCTTGATTCTTTATCCTGCTGTGTTTGGAAGCTTTCCAATGACTGCAGCGGGCTCAGGACCAAGCCTAACAATTACTACAAAACATGAAGTGCAGTGAGAAATCATACCCAAAGGATTTTGGTCTGCCTGGTATCAGGTGGAGATAACACTCACAGCTTTGGTAGGAACACTATCCAATAGTCCAAGTGATATGATAGCTACAATAGTTATGAAAAGTGCTCTGTAAATGTAATGCCTGGACAATACATATTGATAGAAATGGGATGCTTGAAAATACCTCATTGGTGAACCTGGTATGTAATTGTTAGGCTAAAATTAAAACCTGATGCAGGACTGGGTTGCAATGACACAGTAAGATAGTAATAATAGAGAATCCGGTGCACGTTTTCCAATATCATACATCAAGCAGCTACTAAATTTATTTAAAGTCAAGTTTGTTGTAAGTGTTTTCTGAAAATCACTTCTCTTTTGTGTCTGCTGAGCAGAGTTGGCATAAGCCGTAACGCTGCTCATGGTCCCCCAAGGGGAAGCCTGAGAACTTCAAGTCCCTGTTGCTATGCAGCTTTTATATTCCCTGGTGGTAGTCCAAAGTGTGGACTGCTACCAAATTTATGGCAGTTTTGCTTCATACTCTTTTTGCTCAGAAGTAGCATGCCTGGGTGACAACAGGGGGACAACACCATCCTTCAGCAAAGGCCTCTTGAGCATGAGAGGGCAACAGAGGATGCCAGTGCTCTGGTTGAATTACTATGAGCAATGGTTTAGATTATTGAGGAGTGGAATATGTGGGAGGCAAGAGAAGGTGTAACCTCTCTTCTTTTGTGCCTCATGAGGAAAGGTACCCAAGGATAGGCAATGCCCTGCAGTAGAAGTGCATTTCACATTACCACAGTGCTGGTGTGTTAGCATTTTTGGAATGAGTTAAGTTCCATTTGGGGAGCAGTTAGGGTTCATTTCTGCTGTCAGAGCAGCTCAAAACAGCTGGCAAACTAGTCTCAGGGAGAAAGGCAAAACTTTTCCCTTGTTACTTTTTCTCAGACCTAGCCATCATCATAGTTACTTGCAAAAAGTTAAAAAAAGACTTCAGACAGAAATATGATTTTTGTATCAGCAGTGTTTTTTCCAGCTTAGCATTAAAAGCCAATGAGGGAGTGGATAATAGGAGTATGGTTATTGTTTTATGGCTTGAATAAATTGGTTTAAAAGTAATGGGGAGATTAATGAGCAGCTGCATGAGGAACAATGTCTAATGAGCACCAAGGAGAGCCATTGCAAAGGCAGCAAGCAGTGTACTGGTGCATGAAATGGCTGCAGTTTTAATCACAGCTGCCTGATACTTGTGTGCAGGTTTTACACCTCAGCGGCAGGGTAACTCAGCCAATGTCAGAAATGGGAGCCCTGGGTGATATGAGACAATTTGCATATCAGGCAGAATGGAAATTTTTGTTTCTTGCAGAAAATAATTGGTGAAAAGTATCAGGCTTTGAACTCAAGGCTGTTGATTGGACGACCTCCTTGGAAACTCCTTTTTGATGAAATAGCAAAGTGTAACAGGCGGTAAGTAGCAGTCTGCTCGAGGGATGCCACAGCTGGGAGGCTGGGGATTGTTGTCAGTTTCTAGCTACCTTGGTATGAAAATAGTTTGGGGGTTTCATTGTGTCGTGAATGAATGCAAAATTAATAATGCATATTAATTTTGGTATCCGGACAGAGATTGTTAATAACTATGAAAATTGTTTATAAACATCAAATCTTGCCAGAAAACTTATTTAGAAAGTTGCAAACGCAGGGTTTGGAACTTTATACACACAGGGAACAGGCAAAACCGGAACACTGTAAGAGGTAACCAGCAAAGGCAAACATGAGGAGAAAGTTCTTCACTGAGAAAGNGGCAGGATGCAATGCCATGTGCAGTCTCAATGTGATGTCAGGCTGGCTCTGCAGGCTGATTGCGTGCAGGCATTTAGAACCTGTGCCTGGTAAATTCTTGACAGGCGGTTTCCAGGCAGTTCAGGATATAAGGCAGCACAAATACAACAGCAGAGAGCAGATACAATGGCAGAGCACATTGTGCTACCTGCTCATCTCCTTTTATCCATACAACCCGAGACTAAAGGGCCTTTGGACACAGAATAGCCAATCAGAATGGCAGTTAGCCAAGCCTGACCATATTAGGTGAAGCCATAGGCTTGCTTTACCCATTTTAGGGCAGAACACAAGCACTGTTCAAAGCAGGCACAAGCTGAGCCTGTGTACCTTATTTGTCACAAGATGCAAAGGGCCAGGGTCCTCAGACTCAGTGGCTCCAGGTTCTTTGTCCTCTTTCCTATGGTTGCTTCTCCCCAAAACAGGAGGAAGAGCAGAAAAAACATCTCTGGGCAAGGCAGGACACAGATAAGCCTATTTTGGCCTATTTAAGCCTACCACGACACATTGTAGATTGTAATGTTGAAGCTACTGATGTTGAAATTATCTACCATTTTGCCGTGAGCGATAGCCTGTACAAACTGAAAAAAACATTGTTTGGTTTTTTGTTTTTTTTTTTTGGTACACAGAGCAGTTCATCTTTTCATGCAGCTAGAATGCTCAGTGGCCCAGAAAATAAAAGTAATAGATTTCCATCTCAGTGCACAGAGACATTCTTGTCTGTGGCAATAGCTTGCTTACAACATATGCTGGTCTTGTATATCAAGTTGCATTTTTTAGAGTCATTGACTTGTACTATAATTGTCATGCTTGGTGGTGCTGGTTTACAAACAAAACCCATCAGGGCAAATCTGACTGTCCTGCCTTTTTTTTTTTTTNTTGCTCTCCTTCCTTTTTTTTTTTTTTTTTTTTTTTTTTATACAACATATATAGTCTTTGAAGATTCCTGGCACTTTGTTTTTACTTTTTCCTAAGACTGAGCAATACCTTTATACTGTGCTAGGCAAACGTACTCTGATTGGAAACGAGACAGTTTTAAACCAGAGAAGACAGGCAATTAGACTTATGGAATGTCTTTGTCCAAATACAGCTTTGTTGCTTGAATATTTAACCCCCACTGGCAGTTTTCTGCTTCAAAAGCTGAGCTGGTAGAAAGGATTGTGTGAATCTTCCCTAATCCACCACTGGCAAAGTCAGTGGGGTGGGAGCAAACCACCCTTAGCTGTTCATAGTAATTTGGGTGCACCACATCAAGTGGTTCACCTGCAGAACTTCCCCTCAAGAATTTTTTGTCCTCTGTCACACTTCCGAAGTTGCTCAGGGGTTAACTCTCCTTTTCTGAGGTTGGATATACCTACAGGACACTGATCTCTAGCTTTTGAGGAATATTGAGGGCCAGTGTGGATCACTGTGGGCAGTGTAAGGTGCTGACAATATGTATCTTAGATTCAGGTCCTGGAGGACATTGTGGGCAGGTCCCTTGCTAGAGTACCTCGAAGGCTGCTATAGTAGGATTCTCACAGTGTGGAGCTAAACGTCACTTACAGAAGTGTTTTGTAGTAAAAATCGTAGGAAAGAAGTCAGAGAAGCAAGCTGACTCTCTGGCTCAGAGTCCTCTCCACAGAGGACCTTTTATACTCCATTCTAATGTCTTTTTTGTTCAACTGCGTGGATGCAGGTTTAAAAGGTGAAAATGATGAGGCTTCTGCCACTTCCTTGCAAGGCTGTAAGTGCATATAATGTGGATGAAGCTACTAATGATGGTCATACTTGCTTTTTCTTCTCTTCCATCACATTACTCCTAATTAGACTTCAAGTACCATTTCCTCTGCATTTTCACATCAGGTCTCCAAATCGTGCCACCATTTCCAAGCAAGATGTCTTTTACTACCTAAATAATGTTCTGACTCTTGATTATCCTACAGCTGGCTAAGATGTAGGCTTTCTTAACCCTTTGTCACCCTTTCTTACCCTTTGTCACCCTTTTACCAAGGTCTGTGTAAGATCTGTATCTGTAAGATGTATTTATCTGTAACATGACCAGCAGCAGTGCAATCTGGCAGCTATCCCACAGAAACTTACCAGTTGTAGGTGAATAATCTCCCTCTTATCATGGGTGAGACAGGAAATTTTTCTCCATAGTCAAATTTTTCAATCTCCTACTAACTTTATTCCAGTTTTTATTTTGTTCTACCTGAATGACCCTGCTGCAGTAAGGAGACCAAAACAACAACAACAAGAAGACCACAGCCACTTTGTTTCCAACATCTGGTACTACTGTTCAGGCTTTCAGTGTTCAGATCCATTTGCAATCATCTCCTTGGGCTTGTTTATGGGCAGCCAAGATGTTTCAAACTTTTTATCCTCTGATTTTAATAAAAGCTGTGCATAAATAAACATGCAGCTGGCAAACCTCTCATCAGTTTAGCCATCTGGTTGGTTTGTGGTTTGTCAGTTTTTGCTGTTTGGGTCCCAAATAAGCAGAGTGCGTTTGTAAGTGTATCAGCTTTGCCAGACCTTCAGAGCGTGACATGGGACAACCCCAGCACCAGGTTCCTGATTCTTTCTTCTGGACTAAGAGGAGCACACTTGTGCCATCTGCTGTTGCATTTATAGAACCATAGAATCACAGAATGGTACGGTTGGAGGGCACCTTAAAGCTCATCCAGTTCCAACCCTCCCACTAGTACAGGTCACTCAAGGCCTCCTCCATCCTGGCCTTGAACACCTCCAGGGAGGGAGCAACCACAGCTTCCCTGGGCAACCTGTGCCAGTGTCTCACCACCCTCACTGCAAACAACTTCCTCCTAACATCCAATTTCAATCTCCCCTCTGCCAGTTAAACCCATTGTCCCTTGTCCTGGCATTGCAAGACCCTCTCAATAGTCCCTCCACAGCCTTTCTGTAGCCCTCTTCAGATACTGGAAGGCTACTAGAAGGTCTCCTGGAAGCCTTCTCTTCTCCAGGCTGCAGAGCCACAACTCTCTCAGCCTGTCCTCACAGCAGAGCTGCTGCAGCCCTCTCAGCATCTTTGTGGCTCACTTTGGCCCTACTCCAATGCTTCCATGTCCTTCCTGTGCTGGGGGCTCCAGAACTGCACACAGGACTCCAGATGGGCTCTGAGGATGGCAGAGCAAAGGGGCAGAATCCCCTCCCTTGCTCTGCTGCCCACACTGCTCTTGATGCAGCCCAGCACTAGGTTGCTGTCTGGGCTGCCCTCACACTGGAGGCTCATGTTGAGCTTTTCATCATCCCAGACCCCAAGATCCTTTTCCTCAGGGCTACTCTCAGCCATTCCCCACCCAGCCTAGAGTTGTGCTTGGGGTTGTACCTACTCAGGTGCAGAATCTCACACTGGGTTTCATATGATATGTGATTTGGGACAGTTTACATCATAAATTGCTGGTCTTGTTTTTCATGCTTCCTTTTTGACTTGCAGCAGCAGCCTTGTTCCGATTGAGTTGTGCCCTGGGTAGAAAGCTTGCATCATGCCTCAGCTGCCACCCGTGCTCAGTTCTGCGTAGGTCAAGTGGGCACATCCTTTTCTCCAGATAGAGAATGACCTAGAAAAAGACAGGAGTAACTGTAGGAGACAAGGGAATGAAGCACCAAGATAAATTTCTAATGTACTCCAAAGGAGAAACCTCTCTCTAGGAATGAATGCAGGGTTTAAAATGGGGGCAGTTCAAGATTTGAGGCTGTTCTCTCTAGGTGACTGAGTATTTCACCTCTCTAAAGGAGAAACCTCTTGCTAGGAATGAATGCAGGATTTAAAATGGGAGCATTTCAAGATCTGAGACTGTTCTGTCTAGGTAATAGAGTATTCCACTTCTCTAAAGGAGAAACCTCTCTCTAGGAATGAATGCACGGTCTAAAATGGGGGCAGTTCAAGATCTGAGGTTGTTCTCTCTAGGTAACAGAGTATTTCACCTCTCTAAGGGAGAAACCTCTCTCTAGGAATGAATGCAGGATTTAAAATGGGAGCATTTCAAGTTCTGGGGGTGTTCTCTCTCAGTAACAGAATATTTCACCTCTCCCCCACCTCCCACTGTTGATAGAAGGGATGTAATAATACATGCTGCCCTCCTTATCTCATAGGAACACTGAGGAGTTAGTCACTTAGTGCTCTAAATGAGTAAAATCCTCTATTAATGTTTGTAATTATTAGGAAGAATGCCTTATGGCATAGTTTCCCTGACTATAAACATGTCAATGCTATTTATAGAGACTTTCAGAGGCAGCACTCCCTAACTGCCTGTTTCATCTGAGGAACAAAGTGAGCCATTGACCCAAACAAGTGATACACAATTAAAGCCCAGCAGCTCAGGACAGTAGTGTGCTGCTCTGTGTAGTAGCTGCTTGTTGCCATATGCCTGTTTGTATCACAGCAACCAGGAGGCAGCTGAGTGAGGCAGGAAGATATCCGCAGGCAAGGAAGCAGGGATGTAGGTGGGGGGAAGATGTGGGATGTGAATTGTGGGAGGTAAGTGGTATGTGGAGTGATATCCAGAATAGATGCTCCTGGTGGGCATCCTGGGAAAGAAGTTTGTGAGTCTGTGGCTCACAGCGTGGGGCTGCAACTCAGCTGGGTTTCAGAGGAGCCTTAGCCACGGGTCTCTTGTGTGACCTTAGGCAAGTCATTAAATCTTTCTGTGAGTCTCTATACTAGACAAAAGTTCTGTTTCTGGGATGAGAGTGCATGGCAGTATGTCTGTGCAGTGAGAGCCAGATATACTACAGAGAAAGGCTGGGAGAGTTGGGGTTGTTCAGCCTGCAGAAGACTCCAGGGAAACCTTACAGCAGCATTTCTGTATCTGAAGGGGACCTACAGGAAGGCTGGGGAGGGACTGTTCAGAAGGGCTTGTAGTGAAGAACAAGGGGCAGCAGTTTTAAACTGGAGCAGGATAGGTTTAGCTTAGACATAAGAAGGAAGTTCTTCCCAATGAGGGCAGTGAAATACTGGAATGGGTTACCCAGAGATGTGGTGAAGGCCCCATCCCTGAAAACATCCAAGATCAAACTCGATGGGGCACTGAGCAAGCTGATCTAAAGATGTCCCTGCTCGCTGCAAGACGTTCGGCCAGAATTACTTATGAGGGTCCCTTCCAACCTGATGCATTCTATGATTCTATCATATATGAAATGAAAGGGTGAGAGACAAATGAGCTGTAAGTTTTAATAATCAGTTGTCTGTATTAGTTAGACTAATAAACCCCCCAACAATTAGATACACAGTGGAAGTCAGATTCTTGTTGGCAACTCATGTACCCTTTTTCTCCACTGCATAGATGAGAGGGTGTTCAGGGGCTGCAAGTGCTGAGGAATCTCATTGAGAGCAATGAGCAGTACAATTCTCATTATGTCTGAATCTCCAGCCACCCACACAGCATCCCTTCTCCTTAAACACAGCACCCCTTCTCTTCAAAAGGAATACTGCTAGGATAGAAAAGTTTAAAAGATGTAGGCAAGGGTGAGAAAAGTGCAAGTTCAGAGTATTTGCCATGGATTGAAGGCATTGTAATGCACAAGGACACCACAGCAGTTCATAGCATCACAGAATCAACCATGTTGGAAGAGAGCTCCAAGCTCACCCAGCCCAACCTAGCACCCAGCCCTAGCCAATCAACCAGACCATGGCACTAAGTGCCCCATCCAGGCTTTGCTTGAACTCAATTTCAGCAGGAAGATGAAGAATTTGTCTTTTTCATGGCATAGAAGAGACAGCACTGGGTCCTATTTCCCTGCTCTTTCCTTTCCCTTCTCATCTTTCAAAACAAAGGGAGGTAGTGAATATGAATGGTTCAGTCCTGCTGTTGTAGTTGGGCCCTGTGCTAATGCTAGCTGCTGGTCTGAGCCCTTAGGTGCTGTGTGACTGAGTCTGAATTGCAGCCTGTGCTTCAGATGATCAGAGGGCAAAGAGCTACTGTTGCCAAAATGGTGGATCACATTCTGTGTTTGGCTTTTCATAAGGCTTTCAAATACAGCTATTGAAGGAAAGATCACATACTAATGTAAAACTACAGCAGCAGATTATCCTGCTGTTGCCAGAAATAACCATGGGTCAGTAGTGCTCTGTTTCCATTAGTGCACTTCATCACCATTAGTGAGTAGATCTCCTGTGGTGTAAATCACGACTTACACTAATGCAGTCATTACAGAGACACAGTTTGAATGAAAAAAGTGGTTAGTCATGGAAAAACATCAGAGTGGGAAGCAGTAATTGTTCATCTCTTGGTGTCATTGGACTAGGATAAGGCACTTTTTTCAGATTTATCTTTAGTGGAGTAAGTCATAGGTCTGGTTATGGGGATACTTGGGAGAGATCTAGTGGCTTCGTATTAAATACATGATCTAGTGAGCTGTTCTCTCTCTGGCTTATGTATAATAGAGTGAGACCAGAATCCAGTTCTACCTGTAGTTAGAAGCTACTGTTTATTTGCACTGTCATAAGTTTGGGTTTTTTTCTCTCTCCCTTTTTTTTTTTAACAGGAAAACCATTGGAGTGTTCTGCTGCGGACCAAACAAAATATCTAAGATACTTCATAAACTGAGCAACAGCAGCAATCCTTATGGGACAAGGTTTGAATATAACAAAGAATCGTTCAGCTGAAAGTCTGTTGGACTATCAAGACTGCAGAAGACAAAAAGTGCAATTCTCTCTTTGTACAACTTAAAAGTTCAGCTGTGGTTTAAACAGACAGAAGCAAACCAAAGAATAGAGCAGATTTTCTTATTTATGTTTATTTAAGGTATTGGGAAATGATGGTTGCAGCAGTATACCAACAAATAACAAGTGCTTATGCTCAAACCCAAATAGGTTCTCGCAGTATGTGTGGCAGGGGTGATTCTTTGGAGCTGTTTCTGTTAATTAAAAGTACAGAAGCTGAGGAGAGGCACGATTGCTTTAAGAGCTGATGGAAGAGAATCTGTGGAGCATTTGAACTTCTTCCACTTCAGTCTTCTGAAGCTAGATGAGTAAACCCAACCCCAGGTTAATCTAAATGAAAAAAAAAAAAGATATAAGGTATGACAAAGACTGTTGCTTTTGTTGATATACAGATCTGATGGCTTTGAGGTGGGAAAAGTCCATGTTAAAGATTTTATACATTGCAAAATTGGAATTCTATATTTATAATATAGAATCATAGAATGGTAAGGTTGGAAGGGAC
>VWYK01034972.1:12548-23723 GCA_013399775.1 Semnornis frantzii
ACATACAGTGTTACTCTCACTAGTCTTCTTCTGTAATGGATGTGACCATTCCTGAATGGAAGTAAAGGGTGGAACATGGAGAAATATAAGTTAACCTATGGAAAAGTGAGCACAACTGTGTAATGCCTGTGAGCAGACTCCATCATGATGTAAATCACAGCCTTTTGGTAAGCAAACATCTGTACATGGAGAACTTTCTGCTTTGAACTGACTCAGCATCCAGTGAGTGCGCAAAATGAGTGTGGTTTGTGCAGCGAGAAAGGTGAAGCAAGAGTGATTAACAGGAGCAGCCAAGATATGGTGTTTTATTGCACTGCGTACTCAGCGTGGGAGTTGCACTCAGTCTGCACTCACATGCCCTGAATGTCAAACGCTCCAAGCATTTAGATGTCCTTTGTGATTATTTTACAATGCAGCAGGTTGAAATCCAGTTTTAGAGGTCCCAGAGTGTGTCTAGTCAACTGTGGTCCTCTGAGTACCATCCCTGGAGTCACACTTGTTTGCACTGATGCCACTGAAAGCAGGATCAGGCTGGATCTACAGCAGACTAAGAGCAAAGCCCTCTTGACTGCCGCTTTTTATGTCATGTATGCAGACAGAAACCTCACAGGAGCTGCAGGATAGTTTCAGTTTGTTCCAAAGGGGAGGACTGAAACATCCAAATTTAAGCTCTCCTCCATCCCCCAGCTGTTTTCCACTCTGCTCAGGGTTGCCATGGAAGAGCTCCACGTTGGAACAGGCACTTTGTAACTTTTTGGTTCTGAAAAGCAGCTTTCTTTTTTTTTTCCTTCATCCAAAAGCTGATCCAACTTCCTGTATTGCTTCTTTACCTTCCTTTTCCTTATTTTGCCAAGAAGAGGGCATATAAACAGGAGTCAGACACTTAGCTGGCATAAATAGACATAAATAGGCATCATTCTAGTGCATCTTAATAGAGCAGCATCACTTTACCTATACCCAAAACCTGCTCTTTCATCTCCAACAGAAGCTTGGGAGCAATACTTTGTAATGCTCACAGCACACAGAGGCATAAGATGGCTCAGCATCTCTTCTGCCTCTGGTTCACCTGTAGTTGGCACAGTGCACTAGGTCTGGTTTGCATCACTCCAGTGAAGCCTTTTTTTATTTTACTAAGACAGACACTAATTTTCAGCTCTGTACAGGAGTCAATCAGCATCCACTAATTTTCAGCTCTGTGCAGGGATCAATCAGTATCAGTGTTCAGAAAGAAGCATTTTCCTCGTAGGTTGTGTGTGGGCAAGTTGAATGTGTTAGTGAAACTGAGTTTGGTTTTTGCCTTGGCAACTTCTGCTCAGGAGGTGCCCTTGGTGGAGCAGCATAGGGACAGATTCTTCAGTGTCTGGATTTTGCACTGAAGTTTTTACCCCAGTCTCTGCCTACATGAAATCCAAGGGAGGAAGGGAAGAGTCAGAGATGGACATGTTCATACTGATGAGAATTCTCAAAGTAGCCTAGATGAGAGAAGCCAAAACAGAAATACAGTGTGAGGTGGAAGCTTACATTGCAGCTACTGATTTTAATTATTTAATTCATCCATCACTGTAAAACTGAGGATGTTACTGATCCTGCAGGCTTTTTTTATTTGCTGGCAGTTAGCTCAAAGCATGATTGAAGCTATGACTCCATCTATTAACCACTACATGTGATCTATTCCCCCTTGTTTTTGTATCCAGTATCTAATGGTTTTTAAGTACAGTTTAGACTCCCAGTGCTGTTCATGGTTTCACTTCTCCTCTCTGACAGATACCAGCTCTATTACCATATAATGAGCAGCTGCTTTTGGATTTAGGTCTGTGCTGAAACAGATTGTGTTTTTCTGTCTGAACTCCTATATAGGTAGTGCTTTACAATTAAAATAATGATACAAGTTCTGCATTGTAGCAGAAACTGACTCCATGTAGGCAAATTAAATGCCTATCATTACATTAGGCAGTGCAAGAGCAAGAGGTAAGCAGAGGCAGGGTCTCTAAGAACCACTGTTTTTCTTTCACAGAATCATAGAATGGTAAAGTTGGAAGAGACCTCAAAGATCATGTAGTTCCAAACCCCTGACATAGGCAGGGACACCTCCCACTAGAACAGGTCACTCAAGGCCTCATCCAACCTGGCCTTGAACACCTCCAGGGAGGTTGTGGAGCACAGAATTGCCCAATGCGATCAAAGATCAAACTGGGTGATTCTGTGCTCCACAACCTCCCTGGGCAACCTGTGCCAGTGTCTCACCACCCTCACTGCAAACAACTTCCTCCTAACATCCACTTTCAATCTCCCCTCTGCCACTGCAAACCCATTGCCTCTTGTCTTGGCATTGCAAGACCTTCTCATAGTCCCTCCCCAGCCTTCCTGTAGCCCCCTTCAGATACTGGAAGGCTACTAGAAGGTCTTCTGGAAGCCTTCTCTTCTACAGGCTGCAGAGCCACAACTCTCTCAGCCTGTCCTCATAGCAGAGCTGCTGCAGCCCTCTCAGCATCTTCATGGCCTCCTCTGCACCCACTCCAACACTTCCATGTCCTTCCTGTGCTGAGGGCTCCAGAACTGCACACAGGACTGCAGGTGGGGTCTGAGGAGAGCAGAGTCAAGGGGCAGAATCCCCTCCCTTGCCCTGCTGCCCACNCCTTACACTTGGCCTTGTTGAATGTCATGAGGTTGGCCTGGACACACCTCTGCAGCCTGTCCAGGTCCCTCTGGATGGATCCCTGCCCTCTAGCAAGTTGACTGTGCCACAGCTACATTTTCAAACTGCAGGACATTGCTTGGAGAAGCAAGCTGGAGGCTAACCAGTCATTGCCTAGAGCAGCTCAAGCCCTCTAAGTCAGAGAAGAGACACAGTTGTTAAAATGCAATGTTTACTTGTATGAAAGATAAAAAGGCTTCTAGGGAGATTAATTTTCACTTCAGCCTGGCAATCATTCCATAAACATGCCAGTGTGATTGAAGATGAATCTGTTCTTCTGTGGATTATGCATTTGGTTTGTCTGCAGATTTCCCACCCCTCACAAATAAACCCAGGGTTTCTTTATTGTTTTAACAAAGAGGATTTAACAGCAAGGTTTAATCAAAATACCACTGTGGCCCATGCTGAAGTGAGCTTTTCTGCAATGAATGTGCATTTTTCAGGGATGTGTAGATAATACAGCTGATGACTCAGCTGTGAGCAGTGATTTGGGGGTTTCATTGTTTCTGCTGCTAGAGTATTCCATTAAGGCCACTCTAGCAATGTGCTGATGAAATGCATGGAGCTGAAATGAAAGTCTGCATTCCTGTAGAGACACTGATACTTCAGCACCTCTAGTAAGCGTAGTAAACCACAGCAACGCTGGGATTTCCTCTGTAGGTGCAGTCTATTAATTAACCAGCACCTTTTAGGGTTGAACCCCAAGTTGTATGCTGGACCCATGTGTATAATGAATGCTCTAGCACAAAAATTGCTGCTCCTTAAAGGGATGGATGTGTATTTATGCAGGTTTTGTATCCTGCTAGTTGTATCCCCTATGTTATGTGTGGGCTCTGTGTTGCTACCATGGAAGGCTTCCTCTGAGGTTACAAGTATCTCCTTGGCATTGGCAGTGAATGCTCAAGATTTGCTGTACTTGAAGTGTTTTGTTCTGCAGAGGGGTCATGCTTGTAAGAGCTTCTGGTGCTGTAGTACAGCAGTAGCTCTATCCCATTAATACAGAGGCATGGAGAGAAAAGTGGACAGAGCCTCCCATCCCAATTATAGATTGCCTTTTAATGAAGTTCTTGGATTTCTGAGGATGTTAGGCCTTGCAAAAAAATATTTACATACTCTGCTTCTTCCTGGTAGAATGCAAAATCTGTCTTCTTCCCAACGATCTTTACTGTTGCACCAGGAGGGGGAAACCTACAGTACCTCCTGAAGCAGCAGGCAAATGCTGTCAGCTGAAGAGCAAGCCAAGGAGGGCAGGGGAGAGCAGGATGAATATCAACGGTGAACAGGGGGAAATATTTTGAGCTTGGGAGTGAAAGGGAAAGAGATTTTTTCTCCTGGGTCCTCAACTCTGGATATTACAAGCAAGTCTGATTGCCTGGACGGGGATACAAAATCTCCCTGGGGTTTGGGAAGTAATATGTGCAAAGGCATTTCCTTTCTACTTACAACTGGGTGCTAAAGGATGTAAGAAAACCAGTGTGATGGTTTGGAAGTTACCCACCCCCCCTCACTCTATGAAGAAAATTCCCCAGACTAGACTCAGTTGGTTGGAAGTTCAGGACTGAAGCTCTGTTTACAGCTTAGCACAATGTACAAGCAGATCTATACACAATAGACAGGAATAGTTACAGAGATACCAAGTTAAAGGTAATACAGAAACATAATCCCCCTCCCAGAAATCGGAGTCCCCAGGAGGGGCTCCCAACCACCCTTCCACCTTCTTTCCAGCCCTCTGCCTTAGCCCAGGCTCTGCCTTATGTGAAAGGTGAATTTGGAGGATCAACCAGGGGGTTAGAAGCAGAATGGTTAGTTAGGTTACACAGCAGAGAGAAGATACAGCAGCTCCCACAGAGACCAAGAGACTCTATGTGTTATCTGTGTTTGTGTTCTTGTTCACATCTCAGCAAGCCTATGAGTGCAGCAGACATCACCATTGTTTGCTTTTCACAGCCTATAATCTAATTCTTCTCATAAAAAACATTCCAGTTAGCCTCAAACCAGCACAACCACTCTGTTCTGGTGGCTACCTTAGAAACAAACTCAAACTCGACTCTTTCTAGTTAACCCATTTCAAAAGCACATCGACTTTGGTTTTACAGCTTGGGGGTTGAGAACAGCATCACCTCTCCAGCAAAAGACAGCAGTGCTGTTCTCTCTGCCAGCTCTGAGTAGCTTTGACAATTGACTGAATCAATTCTGTGTTCATTTGTGCTCACCCTAGGTAAGGACAGCCTTGAGGACTGGCAGCAGCATTACCTGTCCTAGTGGGAGGTGTCCCTGCCTATGGCAGGGGGTTGGAACTAGATGATCTTTGAGATCCCTTCCAACCTTACCATTCTATGAGTCTATGATTCTGTAAATGTCTAAGTGTACATAGCAACACTGAGGAGGGAGATGCTGCTGCATCGCTGTTGCCGCACCAGTCACACATTACAATTCTGGCACTGCAAGGTCACGTTGCTCATCTCATACTCCACGACCCTGGGGAAGAAATTCGGATGAGAGGTGGGGGAGGAAAAGCAAAAACTTCCTCCTTGTGCTGTAACCCAGAATATATTTATCAACAACAGGGCATTGCTTTGCTTCCAAAAGAGCATGTCATTTCTTTTTCAGGGATAACAGATTCCCTCCTGGTGCCATGAGGTGGTGCTTGCATGTTAGAAGTGTAACACAGTGATAACAGGCTGCTTCTGAATTGAATAAATAATGCCTCTGAGTCTTTTTTGTCTGCCTTTAATAATCTGAGAGAAATGCAAAATATCAGAGAGCATATAGAGTGGACTGTGTCCTAAGTTGCACTCAGTGCAGCACGGTTGGAAACACTGCAGAGCAACTCTGCAAGCTTCTGGGAAGAGACAAGGCTCAGGGCAAGGGGAGAAACAACTTTTGTAAGGAGAAAACCACCAGTGATACAGGATTTGTGGTCAAAGCAGGCCGTGTCACAGCACTGACCATTACATCTTTGGGTGGTGCTGAGTCAGAGCCTGTCATAGAATCATAGAATGGTAAGGTTGGAAGGGACATCAAAGATCATCTAGTTCCAACCCCCTGACATAAGCAGGGACACTTCCTGCTAGTACAGGTCACTCAAGGCCTCCTCCAACATGGCCTTCAACCCCTCCAGGGAGGGAGCAGCCACAACCTCCCTGGGCAACCTGTGCCAGTGTCTCACCACCCTCACTGCAAACAACTTCCTCCTAACATCCACTTTCAATCTCCCCTCTGCCACTGCAAACCCATTGCCTCTTGTCCTGGCATTGCAAGACCTTGTCAATAGTCCCTCCCCAGCCTTCCTGTAGCCCCCTTCAGATACTGGAAGGCTACTCGAAGGTCTCCTGGAAGCCTTCTCCAGGCTGCAGAGCCTCAACTCTCTCAGCCTGTCCTCAGAGCAGAGCTGCTGCAACCCTCTCAGCATCTTCATGGCCTCCTCTGGACCTGCTTCAACACTTCCATGTCCTTCCTGTGCTGGGGACTCCAGAACTGCACCCAGGACTCCAGGTGGTATCTGAGGAGAGCAGAGCAAAGGGGCAGAATCCCCTCCCTTGCCCTGCTGCCCACACTACTCTTACTGCAGCCCAGCACTCGGTTACTGTCTGGGCTGCACTCACACTACAGACTGATGTTGAGCTTTTCATCATCCCAGACCCTCAGGTCCTTTTCCTCAGGGCTGCTCTCAGCCATTCCTCACCCAGCCTGGAGTTGTGCTTAGGGTTGTGCAGCAACTGGGGAGCACAGTACACTATTGTACCTCCTTAGGCAATAGGTGCTTGAAAGCAGGCACTGGTGCTGTCGAGAACTGGTGTTCAGGAACTGGGGAGCAGAGTACACTATTGTACCTCCTTAGGTGTTAGCTGCTTGAAAGAAGGCACCGTTGCTGTGTGGAACAGGTGGGGATGGTGGATGCCAGCTCCCACCACTACAAGTGAATATATCCTGATCATATTTGCACTGGAGTTCACGAGGAATAAATGACAAAATCTCTGCAGAGATGATCCAAGTGCTGTGGTTTTGCTTCATTGTGTCAGAACAACATACATGTTAGGAAATATTTGATAAGAATGAGAAATTCACCTCTGGCATTGTTGTGTTTGATAGCTTAAGCACTTGTAAGTGTTTGATACACATTTTTTTGGAGAAAAACATAATGTCCCCACGTAGAGCTTAAGAACAGCTGCAGAGTAACTTGACAGAGTCTCCACATGATAGGAAGGTATCTGTTGAAACTAAGTGCATTGGGACTTTTCAGTAATCTCAGTCCACTCCCCCCCGAGGAAGAGTAGTGGAAGCTGAGTTTTTAGATCACTCTTCCTCTCTGTGTACCTTCAGCCTTTATCTGGGCATGTGCTCAAACCTTTGGATCACTGGAAACAACCTCATCTATATGTCACCTAGTCCTCCTTTCGTGTTTTCTCTCCTTCTGCAGCACATATGAGGTTTCTTTCATCTTCAGCTTACATTAAGTGAGTTAAACAACACTCTGGGAAATGCAGAGGTCCTCAATTTTAATCACATACAACAGCCTCTCTAACATTCCTGATGCACACTAAGCAATGGTGACCTTGTAGTCGCTTCGATTGAAAGTGATGGGTTGCAGCATTTCAGTCCTAGAGAGATGCATTTTAGAACCAGAGAAGGGGCAGTGCCACAAGGAGAGCTGTGTAGAAAATGGGGAAAACTCCTAAGATTATGTCATCATCTGAAGGAGAATCAGGAGTTTCTGAAAGCCAGATCATTTGTGGCCATCCCTTCAGCAGGGTTTCTGCTTTTGCATACAGGCATTTCAGAACAGAGGGCAGTGATGGAGAGGGTTGGTGTTTTTCAATTACATTCTCTATTTTCATACAGCCCCTAGTTCATCAACTGGATAGAAATTCCTCCTTTCACTGATTAAATATTTCCTTGCCTGCTTTCTTTGCTTCAGGGAGCTTGAGAGCTGACTGTTTATAAAGGGAAATGAGAAGGATTGTGCCGTTAAGCAGACAGCTCCCAAGACCCATCTTCTCCTTGGCATCTTTGAGAAGGGAACATTGATGCAGCTGTGGCTGCTGAAGGGCAGAGCTTTCACTGAGATTTGGATGTGACCAAGACCCTCTTCCATGCTTCACACAGTGATGAACCTCTGGGCTTTCTAATTAGCTTTTCCTGCAAGAAGGAGCCTTAACCTCTATGTGCCAGGTTGTGAAACCCTTAATTGCACTGAGTTTTTCTCTTCCTGTGTTCCTACTAATCCCTTGAAAGAGCAAATCTGATGAAGCACATTTGGGTAACAAATGGTTCTCTTAGTCTGTGGTAGCTGAGAAAACTCTTATTTGCGATTTATTTTCTCCAAAGTAGTTTGCTGAGCCAGCTATGTTAGTTTCATAACATGCACGTGTTGTGGTTTGTTTGCTTGGTGGTTTGGAGGTTGTTTTTTTCCCCACATTTTATGATTTTTACATCTTTTATCTAAATGTATTTTCATTTCAGAATGAGGAAACCCAAACATCATGCTACTTGGAAAATGTTAGCCTGTACAAAACTTATTTATAAAAAAGAGTTCTTCCAAGATGCTTAGAAGAGTAGAAAACAGCTGGGAAAAATCTTGAATGGCAAAGCATTTTCTGAGCTTTTTGCTTTCCAGCCATTGTTAGTGAAAACCACTGTACAAACCAAGCAATGCTACTGCAACCAGAACTTCGACAAGTGAATATCTTCCTTTTAAAGCAAAGCGTATCTCTAGGATCGTGTAATCTGAATGTGGCTCTTCTAGACTTGGGTCACTCCAGGTGGGCAGGAGAGCCATTGGCATCCTGGCCTGGATCAGGAGCAGTGTGGCCAGCAGGAGCAGGGAGGTTATTCTGCCCCTGTGCCCAGCACTGCTCAGGCCACACCTTCAGTGCTCTGTCCAGTTCTGGGCCCCTCAATTCAAGAGAGATGTTGAGGTGCTGGAAGGTGTCCAGAGAAGGGCACCAAGGCTGGGGAGGGGCCTGGAGCACAGCCCTGTGAGGAGAGGCTGAGGGAGCTGGGGGTGTGCAGCCTGCAGAAGAGGAGGCTCAGGGCAGACCTCATTGCTCTCTAAGCTACCTGAAGGGACGTCATAGCCAGGGGGGTTGGGCTCTTCTTCCACGCACCCAGCAACAGAACAAGGGGACACATTCTCAAGTTGTGCCAGAGGAGGTCTAGGCTGGACGTTAGGAGGAAGTTCTTGCCAGAGAGAGTGATTGGCATTGGAATGGGCTGCCCAGGGAGGTGGTGGAGTTGCCATCTCTGGAGGTGTTCAAGCAAAGCCTGGATGGGACATTTAGTGCCATGGTCTGGTTGATTGGCCAGGGATGGGTGCTAGGTTGGACTGGATGAGCTTGGAGCTCTCTTCCAACCTGCTTGATTCTGTGATTCTATGACAACTGGAGCTCAGATCTGAGTCAGCAGCTGGGGACTCAGTGGACTCTGGGACAGACACCATCCCCCCATGAGAGAGCTGTGTGCACAGCAGCCAGAGAGCATGTTGGGTATTTAGTCTTCTTTAGCCACAACTTCCATTGTAGTGGTTTCTGAAATGGTGAGGATGCAGAAATAAGAATTACCACAGAAAAAAAGAGTGATCCATTTTTTTATCTTGCTTTGAAGAGTCATTTGAGGCTCATAAGCCATAGGAGACTTTGACATGGCAGATGTCCAAGAACTGAGCACTCTGATATGAGGCAGTGTAGGTGAAGAGCTCTTAAGCTGTGATCCCACTAGTCCAAAGGGCTCCTTTGAACTTGAGTTCTACACAGAGAGAAGACATTTAATCAAAATCCAGTCTCAGGAAGTAAAATACGGGCTCTCCAAATGAAATTGGTTGGGAAAAAGAGTGGGAAAAGCAATCCATTAAGCTCAACTTTCTGATTTTTAATCTTTTCTAAATAAGCCTTGGGAGTCATTCTTCCCAGTTACCATGCTTAGTGCTATAGAGAAAAACAATATTTATGCCCTGTCTTTATTGTAGTTGCAGGGCTTCACTTTTTCACTGCTGACTGTATTCTTCCTTCACTCATTCCTATCTCGAAAGAAGGAGGCCAGTAAATCTGTTCTGAATTTCCAATTCTGTAGTTACATGGTTTTTTTTTCCAACTAGAGCTGAAATAATGCATTAAAAGGGAAGGCAACATTTACTTTATACCGTGTGCAAGATAACCGTTTTGGAAGCTACCACCAAACATGGCCACAGTTTTCAGTACTCAGTGTTCTTTTTCAGAGATGCCTGTTTACATTAATGTAATTTCAATCTGTTCTTATGTTTTTATACATCAGGATGCAGTACAAATTCTTTGAGGAGAAATAATCTGCTTAGTTTCCAAGCGGAACAGAAAGGAAAACTTGATCCTGGACTTTCATTTTTAATTTTTTCTCCCCAAAAATTTCTCCTTTAAGCCAAAGAGTGGTAATTAATGAGTTCATACCCATAACAAGTCATACTCTTGTGATAGGAAACATCATTTGATAGCTTCAGGTAGCTGTTCCCCCGCACAGCAGAGGAGCTCCAGGTCACTGTTCTAACTGCATGCCCCTTGTAAACCTCCAAAGAGTAAGCCACAAGCTTTTCAACTTCCCAGCAAATGAAGCAAAGCTTCTACCAATTAACAATTAACTGCATAAGAAGGCAGAGCTAGAAAAGTGATGGTAAACCCCCCCCCCCTCGAGTTCATTGGTTTTGTTCTTTCTTTTCTCTTGAGACCTCTGGGGAAGTTTCTTCTCTCTTCCCTGAGTGGTGTGCAGAAATCTCTCTCCATCATTTCAATGTCTTAATTGTGAGGGTAGGTGCAAGCCTTTGGCTAAAAAGAAGGGGTTCAGCAAGGGGTTTAGCTCATGGTCTTAGTTTCCCTACAAACTGGTCACTCTGCTTGGGGTTTTCAGAATGACCAGAAGAACTCGAGTTCACTGAGCTTTTGATGTTCAGCTGCATGAAGCTTCTTCCTAAAACCTCACAGTCTCATTGCTTACCTGCGAAGTGGGGACAGTCATACCTGAAAGGAGCTTTATGGATCAGCCTGGCAAATAGTCTTTTCTTTCCAATTTGTTCAGTTAAATTGCATTTGCAGGATGGAAACTCCTTCCCAGACAGACCAGGCTGAATTAGCTGCTTTATCCTAATGGCCATCCTGACAAGATGCTGAGTTTGGTTGCTGTTCAGACGTTGTTTATACATTCTGTTATATTGGCAGGACACCCTGCCTTGGGTTTATGTCTTCTTGCTGTATGTGACAAAGCACCATGCATTTATTCATCATGTAATTATGTCACTGTACTCAAGGTATTTACTTTACAGGAAACTTCTTGACTTTGGAATAAAAAAACATTCCAAAACTAAACACAACAGAGTCAGCTTGCTGTTTGTGACCTGCTTTTTAATTAATGACAGGCTGCTTTAATTGTGAAAGCATTCTGTATGTGCACATGTCGGTATCTGGGACTGATGGCAGGGAGCTGGGGTTTCACTGTTGAGACACAGGCTGGGGTTTCAC